>JAGDQP010038793.1:0-11291 GCA_022664845.1 Lepisma saccharinum
TCACCTAAGTTAAAATTTATTTAGATGAAGAAAACATTTGAGGTGTCACCTAAGTTAAAATTTATTTAGATGAAGAAAACATTTGAGGTGTCACCTAAGTTAAAATTTATTTAGATGAAGAATGAACATTAGAGGTGTCACCTAAGTTAAAATTCTTAAAAGCTAGAGACGTGTAAGTATTTCTATCCGTAAGTTTCTTTTAATAAAGGTGCTTCCTCGTGACGTGTGACCATAATACCACATTGACATTATTCACTGATCAAAATCGAATATTCATTTAGGTCGACGGAACTTCAATAGGACGATAAACAGGTAAATCGTATCCTGTTCCTTAAGACACTATTTCCTTTCGGAAATTCGGTTCAAACCTCTTTGAGAGCATAGGAAATTATTTTGATACCTATCCTGATGAAGTTCGTAGGATGACACGCTCAGTTAATCTTTCGTGTAAAGATAACAGGTGATTTGATCTTTAGTATTCTTTCGATCAAAATTATGATGCATGAGTTATATTATATTCAACAGAACATTGGAGAGGTCACTAAAGAGATTTCTTTAAGATAATTTATATATTTTTGGTAATGTTTTTCTATATTTTTCTTGTTCATTTAATTTCTTTATCTTTTTTCTTGTATTAAACTTCTTTTATGTGTTGTTTGCTTCGAGTGTGAACGAGGACGTTATTTCTTGTAGCACAGTCCATTGTGTTCTGATGTTGATTCCATCTGCCAATGTATGTACATATTCTGCTTTAGTTTCAGTTATGTTTATTTCTTACAGTCATTGAATATAGACTTAACAGTAACAAACAACACGTGGGGTTTCTTGTAAAATAACAGAATGCTAACAGAATTTGTCCATGTCAAAATTAAAAGGAAACTATGAC
Organism: Lepisma saccharinum; assembly: GCA_022664845.1. Lineage (NCBI taxonomy): Eukaryota > Metazoa > Arthropoda > Insecta > Zygentoma > Lepismatidae > Lepisma > Lepisma saccharinum. The sequence continues at coordinate 887 of JAGDQP010038793.1, forward strand.
ATAGGTGGGAATAAAATTACTGATATTAATTATATTATTAAGTAAGCTTTAAGACCATGAAGCAAAAATTGGTTAATAGCATGAGTCAGCGTAATTAGACCAGAACATTTTTTGTTTTGCGTGTTTGTTTCCTTTAGAATTCTCTAATCAGTTTTATGTAGGTGAACTATGTCTTCAAAACTAACTTAGAATACCATTGATAAAGCTCAAAGTAACAATACAGGTTTAATTGAACAAATCATTTCAAATCTGTTAATTGTAGCAGCTATCTTTATTGAACTTATTCTTAGCGTCTAGGAATACCTTCAATAATGAATTGTAGCAAGTCCAGGCCTTTCGAATATACCTTATCTTCGCAGTAAACTCTCTATGGAATAGAGCGCACTCTGTTAACAGTCTGTTGATTAGGTCACTCGGAAAACCTTGACCAGCAATTATCTTGGTGGTCTAGTGAAGAAACCATCGGATCAGTGTGCGAAAGGATCTTGGTTCCATCCCGCCCACCTCAACCTTTTTTTTAAAGGAACTTTACATTTTCTGTCTTTCTGCTTTTGAAAAATGTTTTGCTTCAGTGAAATTGGTTAGAAAAGTCAGGTTAGATTTTTAACTTATACGTAATGGAAACATTGATCACACAAAATTCGTAGACAAAGGTTACAAAATCAGGTTAGATTTTCTATTATCATACGCGATGCAAACACTGAACGAAGCGTTTAACACACAAGAGAAACATTACTCACCCTCTGTGCTCTAGTCTGGAGTTTACTGCGACGATCCGAACGTCTTTCGAAGGGTAGTCCTCTTTCGCAAAGGTAGACAACATTGGAAATTGGATGAATGAATTTAAGAAGACATACCTGACTGTGTGTGCATAAAGATCTGAATAGAATAAAATGATGTTGCGAAATTATTTAGAAAGATTTTGCTTCGTATTACATTTCGTTTTACCTAGATTTTTATGAGCACGTAGCCAAGTATGTCCTTAATTCATCCATTGCCCATTTCCAATGTTCCCGTTTCTTTGAGAAAGAAACTGTGTACCTTTCGAAAGACCTCAGGACTTGCTAAAATCTATTATTGGAGGTGTTCCTGGACACTAGGGGTAATTTCAATATGATAGGAAGCGCCCCACTTGTAATATTATATCTTTAATTAGTGTATGTACATGAACAACGATTACCGTATTTTAGATATTGAGTTTGTGACATACCACATATGACTACGAAGGACAGTATAACATCAGAAACATTTTAAGTTACGTACACTCAATACTCAATGTACTTCTTTGTCGACACTACTATACACTGTATTGCCGACATATTTTATGTTGTACTTTTACAAGAAAATACAAGAGTATTTATTTATTATGTAGATAAAAAAAAGAAAGGAAACTGCAACGAAACTTGCCTTCATGAATGCCGTGTCTTTTGTAGAGAGTTATATTTTTAGAACTTTGATATTTTTATTTAAATTACGGTGTCAGTGCTAATTGTAAGTTTGTGGATGATTAACGCATCATCTAGATCCTACTTTTTCTATAATATTGCACCTTTTACAGGTGAGAATTGTAATAATTTATGATGAAAAGATGACTCTGGTGTCGCGTCAAGTTCAGCGGACTTACAGTGAGTCAGAAAATTACTGCGACACACTTCTGGGGGGTCATTACTTCCATCAAAACAAGAAAAAAGTTCTTTTGAAGATATTGAAACATGCGTACTTTGTGACGTCTCAAATGATGGTAATAGCTCGACAAATAGTGACGTGAGACGACGTGTCGGCTAAGCACGGAGCGGCCGTGGCTCAGTGGTTGAGCGTTGGCTTAGCATTCGGGAGGTCGTGGGTTCAATCTCAGCGTGACCGATCTTCTGACTGAGGTTTTCGTAGAGTTTTTCCTCAGTCACACCAGGCAAATGCCGGGATAATACCTTCAACTTAGGCTCTGGCCAATTTCTTCCTACATCCTTTCTCCTCGTCTATTCCGGCCTGAGCCTTAGGTGTCTAATGGCCATTCAAAAAATTCAAATTCAAATATCGGCTAAGCAAATGACAATCGGAATTGTACGCAAGGATTTCGATTTCGAGTAGATCCGTATGCTTGTCTGCTACACTACGTCATTTCTATCTTACTGAGCGGCTGTGGTAGAGAACGTTGGCTTCGCATTCTTGAGATCATGGGTTCGATCCCAGTGACTGACTATCCTGACTAGAATTTTTTAAGTGTGTTTCCTCAGTCACGCAAGGTAAATACTGACATGGTACCTTCAACTTAGGCCCTGGCCAATTCCTTCCCGCATCCTTTTCCCTATCCTACCCTAACCCGGCCTGTGCCATACTTCAATTCAATTTAGTTCTATCTTAATTGAAATGCTATTGTACTGTTCTCAATCTTTGTTCAGACACATTCTTTGGGTACAGCTTCGATTGTTAATGGCTAAGCCGATTATTGGTCAAGCTGTTGTTATTTGTGACAATCCAGCTTTAGCTCTTGCCTCCAGTAGCTTGGAAATTACGCATTTTTTAACGTTTTCTTCAAAGGAAGTCCTTTTTTCCCCCTTCATTTTGATGTGAGTAATCACCTTCCGAAATTTATCGCAGTATTTTCTAATACAGTGTATACGTAAATTGAATGAAAAATAAGGTCATTATTCTGTAACTTCAGCAAAAATTAAGGTATTTTAGTGAATGGAGGACAAAATATTCCCTCATAAAAGATTATGTTTGTTATATTTACTTACTTTTCTGTGTAGTCGCCTTCCTTCCCTACACATTTCGTCCAACGATGGACAAATGTTTGAAAATCGTCACAGAACTGACCATTGTGTGCCGTCAGCCTTTTATTCATAGCTATTTCTAAATATTCGTTAATTTCAAACCCAGGACACGAAGGCACCACAAACAGCCTGCCTGTATGGGTCGCTGAATCTTGATTAGAACAATACCTTCAACACCGAGGAATTGAATCAGTGCACGTTACTGTATCAGTACTGACCCATATTCACAACATGTCTCCATTTCAAGAGCCCTAGCTAGACAGCCTCTACGTACCGTACAACTGCTTACCGCAGACTGTAACTGAGGTAAAAGATGAACAAGTGGGTCAGTACTGTCATCTATTGATGACTTAACAGATCCCTTTCTTTTCATTTAACTTTCGTATGTATACAGCTATACGACATAGGGACGGAGCACTAAAATCTTGTAAATCTACGCCGATGCTGCCTACTTTCTAAAAGCTTGTCTATCCGATGGTCGGACAGTAGCTCTTCTCTGGTCTCCTGATACTAGAAGTTTTTAGTGATATTTGTCTTTCCGTCGGTTGGATTCAAACCTAGGACCTCATGATTTGAGTCCCTTCAATACAGCAGTACAGAACATTCCCAGAGTCCTTACTGTGTTATGTTCAATTGTCTATTGCAATTTTATTTAAAGGTTAGGAGCCACAACCGCTCACCATTCTCACCCCACTTCCTAAGGTCCAACCACTTTAATTCACGGGTCACTAAAGCATAATTTACTGTCAGTAGTTGATTCATTCTTCTCTTCACAACGGTGTCCATTTTTGTCAAAATGTGTGATTAAACTACAAGATTGAAGCATGTCTAGAGTTCAGTAGTTTACATACATTGAAAATATACATGGTGGTTAAAATAAAGCGTTACAAACTTTTTAGGATAGAGGTCTTGGGTAGTAGAAACGAAGGTTGAGAAATGCGTCATGTTCGATAAAATTGACCTTGAGCCTTGATAAAGGAAAAACGAGTTTACGGGCAAGATTGTGGGTGAGTCTAAAATAGTTGTAAAGCTGTTATCTCCTGTAGATCGTTCACTTAGAAGTTGAAAGTTATACTAATGCTTAAATTGCATCCGTTTTGCAGAAACAAGGAATATATTTTTAATTTTATTCAACATATCGTTACCGAACGGCCGTGACTCAGTGGTGAAGCGTTGGATTAGCATTCCGGAGGCCGTGGGTTCAATCGCAGCGGCCGACCATCCTGACTGTGGTTTATCCAGGGTTTTTCCTCAGTCATAGCAAGCAATTGCCGGGATGGTACCTTCAACTTAGGCCCTTAGAATTATCTGAGAAAATATTAAATGTATGGCATAGATTGTATCATTGTAGGTGGCTTAGTTTAGCCACGATCTTAACACGAATTTACCAGTATTTAAAATTTCAGGGTCGATTTTATTAAGATATAGAAATTCGTCGATCCGTGTGCTGGCTTTTATGAGAATTTTCTGCTGTTCATGTTTATAGCCCTTCTCTAAAATATTTGTGTACGATTTTGTCCATTTTTATTTGCATTTCAACTTATGCGTAATTTATATATGGCCTAAGCTCTTTACAAACCAAAGGAAGTCGTCCTTTGGAGCACTTCCGAAAAGCGAAAATAGGTTGACCAGGATCTTATTGGAGGTACCATCTCGACATTTTGTAGGCAAAACTGTGTAAAGCTTCAATCAGAGTGGTCGGCATGCCTCAAACCTGCGTGCCGCTCCAGCGACGATCAGGAATTTGTGACCAGCCCCGGCGCTGGTCATGAAAGCTTTGTTATTCTGGGAAAATGTGTGCCATATCGGAAGATGTCAAACTTGAGTAGTGCAGTATCAACGTTGTGTACCAAGTAAAATTTCTCAAGTTCTACGATGTTAAATGACTAGCATAGGTTTTTGATAACGAGGTTGTCTGATCTCGACACATCGACCTTGATATTTTAAATAGCTCGGTAATGGAATGAGCGTATCACATTTTAATTTACTTTATTTATTTAAGATCTTTTGGCTCAGGCCGGGATGGGTTAGGTAAAGGATGGGGAAGTATCGGCCAAGGTCTTACTTGTGGTACCATCCGGCATTCACCAGGTGAAGCTAAGGGAAACCTCAGTCAGGATGGTCGGTCGAAGGATTCTAACCCACGTGCCTACCCATTGCTGATCCGAAGTCCGCGACTGGTTTGGCAGCGTCACAGTAATTCCAAATTTGCGTACTGCAAAAGCTCTAGGTACTCGTGTATAGTAGTGACTTGAATGGATTATTGTAAGAAAGCATTTTACAAGATCTACCTGGATCTTAGAATATCCCTTATTCACAGTTTTTCGCGTAATTCTATGAAACTTCATCAGGTGCTAAAACACGAAGTTAAAAGCATATGGTAAAAACTGTCATTGGCAGGAGCCACGGGAAGGCTACAGAAGAACTCAGCCTGGACCAAAGCCCAAATAGACATGTGTACGTGGACATTAACTACGTCATTCACAGATCATCAAGTTATCATCTCAGTAATAATAATGATAATAAACGTACATCGAGTCTGCGTGCTGTGATTACTTCCAAGCTATCAAAAAAGTAACTGGAATATCTACATACAGTAACCTCAGTAAATGGCTTCTCTGAATAGATTTTTCAACAAATGGTCTCTTTAGTGAATAGCAAAATAAATTAAAGAACGGACAACTAACCTATAGATACTGGGTTAATCCACGGTTATGGATGTGACGTTCACATTACATAAAACTGCTGTTATCTTCTTTGTAACAACTTTTGCCAAGAATGTCAGGATTCTGATAATAAGAGAGGAACTTACTTTATACCCTGATTACAAGACATTCCTCAGTACTGCAAAGCAAATGATAAAAAGTACAAAATTGCCGGTTATGGACGTGACAAAAAAAGACATCTTATTACGTCCGTAACCTCTTATACTTACCTTGATACAGACAGAACAGGCATCTTGTTAGGCAACAGAATTTACTAATATATTAGTACATGCGAACTAACTTTGTGTCTGTAATATGAACAACATGCATCTATTTCTCTTACAGGATGGCCAAATCACGTATTAAGAAACAAACACAAGGTTCATTCTTATGAGTGTATTAAACAAGTTAATATTCCTAAATATCAGTAAATTATTTATTATATCAACAGCTAAGAGACCACTAAATGACCAGGTAGGACTCGTGCATTCTTCTAGGTAGTCTCTCACAATAAATAAATAAAACTTGCCATCTTTTAAACAAAATTCAAACTTTCACGCCCCGATGTTAAAAATACAATTTATTATTTCATTCGCGTATTAAATACACATTTTTAACGCACAACACAAGGTTTCGACACGTCTGTTGCCATTTTCAAGTGCACTCACTGTAGTACGCTTGATAAGAACTACAGACGTAGTCGAAACGTTGTGGTTGTGAGTCAAAAATGTGTATTTAATACGCGAGTGAAATAATAAATTGTATTCCTAACTTCGGGCCATGAAAGTTTGATTTTTGTCTAAAAGATACATGTACGGCACGTGACGCTAGATGTTATTTAAATCAAAACGTGCCATGTTTCAGTCTGCCAAGAATAATAGGTAAATTGAACAATAACGCAACTGCCATATTTATTTACATAGAAGCCCGCTTCCTAATGTCCACGTGCCAAGAAGCTGCTTGAGTTTCGGTCGTGACTCAGTTCTTCTTCAACCTTTCTGCTAACCGAGGTAGTTGTGTAGTTGGAGGCGTTAGGCTATTGTCTCCAAGCCTGCTGGTTCGAATCCCGCCTGGAACATTGTTGTTGATTTTAACAAGCATTGCACTCACATAATCGTGACGGAGGGAAGTCGAAAGTTACTAAAATGGTCCATACAAGTTTTTTTTTTAAACTTTTCTGTAACTCCTACCGTTGGAAGTTTTAATGTAAACTTTTACTTTCGTTTTATGGCACCTAATAAAGTTTGAAACGACCAAGTACGCCTTTATTGTTTACGTAGAAAACTTGAATAACACGTAGTGTTTGTATGATAGATACAGAGAGTAGTCAGTATACAAAGGAATTGGCTATTCATCGATTCAGTTTTCGTACTTTGATAGTTATTTTTCTTTTCTGGAATTGTAAGTTTGTACAGTGAGAAACGTAAGCAGTTTCCGTATTATCCAAATTTTCAGATTCTGAATGCAAAAAATTTGGTGATTGACTACATAGCAATGCTATGAGTGTTGTGTAGTACAGTACAAACTAGGAAAGTTGTACTGTCCAATTCTATTCGTTTATAATTGTTGTAATGTAATCTTAATAAGAAAATAGCCTTAGTTTGTTCATGATTTATTTAAATTCTTAACTTTAGAATGCGTGTAGATGTAGCTACTCTGAGAAATGTACTCGTCAGAGTAAGGGGTACCAAATGTCTTTATATGAGGGAATTTGATGTTGGCATAACAGTCTGTTTGGTTATGTATAAAGTAAATACTAGTAGAAATCTGTCTCAGAGATTTTTAACTGTAAAACTTCTGAACAATACAATTAACCAAAACTTTCCGCAGGATCACCTTCAGATTTAGACAATATTGTTTGTTTATCAATTGTTTTAATGTATTATTTATATTATTGGTAATGTCATATGTATAATTTGGCATAGTCATTGAAAACTCAATTGAAATTTTACACATCTAGACTTGACAAGAACTTAGGCCCGTTTTTCATTAAGATATACTGTCCATGGCAGGAGAAGACATTATCTGGGCATTCGCCTAAGGTAACTGGGGCTAAGCAAGGAAAATTGGTAACTGTGGCTAAGCCCAGTGCTATCCAAGACTTTGCCTGACGCTACTAGACCTGAGTATAATTCAGGTTCCGACCTCGATAGTCGTGTGGACTAAAGTGTTGGACCGTCGTCTACGAGGTTTCTGGTTCGAATCTCACCTTGGGCATGGATGTTTCTGCATTTTAAAAGCATTGCACTAATAACCGAAGTTATTAGTTATTAAAATGACCCATATAGAATAAAGTGTATCATAGTTTTTACAGGAATCCAGGTACTGTTTTCCGTGCAAAACCTCAAAATGTCTTGACCTGCTGAGGAACTAGTGAAGTAGTGACATTAACTAAGGCTATAACTTCTTTGTTCCCCGCCCTTGCTTTACGGACCGTTTAAAACGTGTAGTACATTTGCTTTCAAATATAGTTGAAAGTTAACGTTTATAGAAGATATTGTTATAATTCGAATTATAAACGTTTGAAGGAATATACAATCAGTTAGTTCATGTACTTGGTCAATTGTTTATTAATTATTACGATCTACGACATACGACTTGACTTGGTAGAGCGTTGGCGTAGCATTCCGAAGGTTCTGGGAACGATCCCAGGTGCCGCCTTTCCTGCCTGAGGGTTTTCCTCAGTTACATCAAGCAAGTGCCGGGATGGTATCTACAAAACTAGGCCCTGGCCGACTACCTTCCAACACCCTCCTTCTCTCGGCTTGAACCATAAATTCATCTTCAATGACTTACGATTTAGCTTAAGCACAGCTACCTTAAGAATCTAAGTAATTCCCATTCGCTATGACGCTCTTCTGCTACCGTGTATACAGCCATTTGAAACAGTTTACGAAGTCTTCATCTGGAAAGGCATTGAGGGTGTCAGTTGCGTCTGCCTGTATCTTTTTTGCTAAGGTAAACGGTTCCAAATCAAACATACCTGTACCTCAGCCCTCAGGTTGTTGAACTTCAATACGTAAAGCTTTTCGACCCTTAGCCTTGGAGCGTTTTCTGGCGCCGCGTAATTACCATGTGTTTATACCATATCTATATCGTGTACCACGTACCATTACCAGATTTTCGCGTACCATATGTTGCACATCACTTCTCTTTAGTTCTTGTAATTATTTGGCGATCGGTATGTGCATCATATATTAGGATGTCCCGACCGTGGCTCTGAGGCCATATGGCGTTTTCACCATCACCTGTTACGGAAATTCCAACGTTTTGCATGCCGAAATATCTAATTTCTGGCAAAATTTAGTGTTCGTGCGTTACTGGAGTTAAGCTCTCATTTAATCCGGTATGCCAACTGTGCAAACACCCTCACTGCAGCACTATTGTCAATTAAAATGACGATCTGCTGCCTTAGAGTAGTAAACATGTGTAGTAGGTGATTGTATCTTGTAAAGCGGGACACATTGCAGTGGCCACTGCACGAACTTTTAAAATGCACTACGTATTTCGATGTTGTACAATTTTTCTTTCCTTGTTATTTAGTGTGAATTCAATACTATTGGTAATTTCTGAAGAGTTACAGCCCTGTAGTTTAATGGCAAAGGGCCTAAATCTGACTGGGGAAGATTCTTGTAGGACTGGGCATGTTCAATCTCTGTTGACATCGTCTGTCCTCAGAGAAGTTGTACCAAGATAGCTCCTTAGTCCTACAAGAATACGGGAACAGCATCTAGAATAGAAACTCTTGCCTCTGCTTATCCCTATCAGCAAGTTCGAGTTGCTGAATGACGTTATTCCTTATAAATGTAACGGTCTTAGGCGATAGGTGTCAGTAAAGTGCAGAAATTTAAAAATAAACTTCTCCAGTGTTAAAATTTTGCTAATGGTCGTAATCTGTACGTTGCATATTTTGTGCTTCATTCTGAATTATCCAATACGAGTTGTTTGATAATTAAAGAAAGAATTATAAACTAAATGCTCCACACTGGTATTACGAACAATAACGCCGTTACGCAAAACATATGTTTTGGGTGAAATATATACCGAAAAGAAATAGTTACCATTTAATATGAAGGCAAGTTTCGTTAATTTCTAAATATAAACTTGATCATATACACAACTTTCTGGCAATCTCTACTGTCATTTACTCAATGTGTATGTTACTCTCCTATCTGTCTATCTCTCTCTTTCTTGTAGTGGCTGAATATGAATTATTTTTCACTGTGCCTACTTTGATATATTTAACTGATCGTCATTAATGTTTCTCTATTCTCTGTTTGCAGTTCGTTGGAGAGGTGATGTCTTTTTCCCTATCTTTGCATGTTTCTTACCTTAAATAATCTCTTTAACTTCTGGTATGAGGCATGCAACTATTAACTATTACTATTAAAACTTTATTACTTCTACTACTACTATTACTGTATACAGTGTGCGAATGAATCTTCTAGCGGGAGTAATATATTGTTATGTAAAACGGTATTGTATCAGAGTCTCAGAATAAAAGTACGTTACGGGTAGGTAATATATATCTCCCCTTGAAGCTTGTAGCAGTATGTTAAACATACATTATCTATATGAAATAAAATTTGATAAGATAAAGGATTAGTACTTTTCTAGTGTGTTCGTTTGTTCTAGAATTAGTACTTATCTAGTTGTAGACTTAGTGTGTTCATTTCTGAAGAAGTAACATGCACTAATGAACACATTTTCTTTTCTTTTTAATTGTGCCTTGTTAGGTGCAGATAATTAAAAGTAAAATAGATTTCTAGACTGTCTCATTGACCCATAGTCTCATATAAAGAGATTAAGTCTCGATGTTATTTTAATTGTGTGATATATGGTCATTAGTGCACGTTAGTGTCTTCAGGAACTAACACACTAAGTCCAAAACTATTCCTAGAATAAACGACCACACTAAGTCTAAAA
>JAGDQP010038794.1:0-16970 GCA_022664845.1 Lepisma saccharinum
CACTGACCAGACCCAGAGCTGCTTGACTTCGGTGATCTTACGGGAACCGGTAGACCAGCTCGGCTAGGGCGTTGCCATATATATAATATTCTTTCATGCTGTATGGTAAACTAAAGACCTTACCTGTTTTCTTCTTTTCTTCAATTAACTGATCAGTACGTTCATCGACTAGAGCTTCTAAGTTATTGGCGTATTTTTCCATCATAGCAATCATATTGTCAAATATATTTGGTTTCCTGTCAATAAATAAGGTTGAGTTACAACTTGGAATTAAACTTTGTAATGATCAGATCAGACTCTTTGATACCCAATCCCAAAGTACCACAGTTATCAGCGTTGCCATCTTGATGTAAAATTCAAGTTTTTGAAAATGTGTTTTATACCATTCAATATGGGTAGACTAGTTAACGTTAAAATTTACGATTAGTAATATAAGAACACTTTACAAACTTGCATTCGGACACGAGCGTTGTACTTCCTTTGTCAGTTGAATGAAGCTCGAGAAGTCATATTGCAATACAGAATATCTAAAAGACTCTGATATTAATGTTAGTTATAATTAATTTTCTTTTAACTTTGGTTCAATTTTTATTTAAAAATGATAGTTATTAACAATAAAAGAAATTAACGTTTCAAAAAAAATAGCCCTTTGGAACTCATTACTAAATATTAGATCTTAATCAAGCTAGAAGTAGTTTTTGTAGTTTGTATCACTATCGGTAAAATTTACAATATATTTGCATATTGAATAGATGTTAGAATTATTCTTATCAAATGCAATGTATACTTATTGTTATTTAAGTCCAATAACACAGATAAATCGTGTCTTAAGATTTTCCCAACGTATGTCTGACATTATACTAATAAAACGTATTTTCGGATAATCGTTGTGGTTTATTTATTTTAACACACTTGAACTTAAGATGCCGGGAGTGTATAAGATTAAGTGTGAATAAGGAGCGTGTTATATTGGGCACATTGATCGTACAGTGCAATGCAGGATGAAAGAACATAATTATTAGAGCACTGAAGAATAGTTATTCAGAAAAGTCACCTATTGAAGAGAGACATAAAATATTGTTTGTAAATCTGTTCTGAATTGTTCTGGAATCGGTGGAAATTGAATTGAATGGTAATATAATGAACAAAGAAAATAGATTGGTACTTAGTGATAGGTAGAAGGTACTTTTGAGAGGCACATCGAAGTCAGACGGACGGGCATAGCAATTTGAATAGGTCGACAAAGAATTTTAAATTTAAATATTTATAACGGGTATATTGTCACACCGTTAAAATTTATATAACAATGTTATAATGTTTTATATAATTTTAATTGTAATTTCACGTCAAACCAAATCTCCTGACGATGTGAGCAGCACGGCTTACAAAACGGTTTGCTGGGTTCAAAATAAATCAATCACAACGAATATCAGAAAAAATAATTTTATTAGTATAACACAGATAAATGTTTACAGTTTAATCGAGATATTTATAAAATTTTATATCAAAAAGATATCAAAAACACTTTATAACAAACTTCGTTCTAAACTTATGTTATCTGTTCCCTATCCCTATTTTTAATTTAAAAAGCTCATTATGTATCTCTACATTCTAACTTGTAGCTAGTACCAGTATGGTTACATTTTAATTCAATTTAAAATATTAGACTCTAAGCAGTTTGTTTATCGTGTTTCTGTAAATTGCGATTTACGGAATGTGATCCATAGTTTCTTCCCTACAATTCATTAATAACATCAAAACGACAAACACAGAAACAGAAAAAAAAATAGATACATGAATAGGAAACAACTCATTCTCAGATATTTTTTTTTCCTTTGCAATAGAATAATTATTTTCTGCAATGTTGAAAAAAAAAATATACCTACGATAATAATTGAATCGGTATTCGTTAAACAACGACGTTAGTCATGCACATTGAAAGTCACACAAAAAGCACAAATACCCATGAATTAACGGTTTCCTTTATTGACATCAACATTCTGACCATATCGTATCATGTCATAATTGTACAAGCGCGGTTCAGGATGTGGTTTGAGTTTTAGACGGTTTTATTTTTATTTTTGTTTTTGTTTTGTTTCTCACAAATTTAGTTTTTATGACTGATGTCGTTTTAGCAAATACGGATTCAATTAAATTAGATTCAATTACTTTTTTTTTCTCTCTCTCTCGCTTTGTAGACCAGACATTGCACATTTGGTACTATCATTAGGGTTCGGAACTTGAAGAAATGTCATCTTTTTGTTGAACGTTTAGGAACGCTGCCGACTATAAAAAAAACTCATTTCACCCTAAACTGAAGCAGAATACATTATTTTTATTTTTTATTAGTTTGCATTTTTTTTTTACCGGTTTTCGGTTTATTGTTCATTTTTTTTTTGTTTTTATGTCATTTTTAAAGAATTTACTCTAGTTTATTTTTTAACATTTCTGCCTTTGTATAATTGCTTACATATTTCACACAAACAAACATGCAAGAAACAAAACAAAAAAGAATGCTTAATAAAGTTCCTAAAATTTACGGTGTTCATCTTAACTTCCTTAATACTTTAATAAAATACACCGTTAATAAAAAAATATTTATTTTCCAGAATATTTCGCCCCAGTCGCTGGAGCTTCCTCAGCTGTGATCTATTCTATCTACAATGAATTGACATATACATTTATATACAATACAGTGGTTTAATAGTGTTACCAGTTACTGATTTCTAGTTACCCCGTTTCCTTCTTAACTTTCCTCATTGTTCCCTTAAGTTTCCAGATTTTTTTTTTTTTTTAATTAATCTCCTGTTTTAACGATGAAAGCTGCTTCCCAGATGTCTCGTTCTTTCTGTGTTCTGACTGTTTTGATTTTTTTGTATCCCACGATATAATGCCCTGCTGTGACAATTCTGAGCTGTCCCTTTGTTTTGCTATGTATCTTTGGTGTTCTTTTACCCTTGTTTTGATTTTTCTTTTAGTCAGACCAACATAAGATTCTCACAGGAACATTTAATTCCGTTTATGCCGTCTGTCTCTTCCGCTTCTATTACCCTTTTGTGTTCATTGTGTAGTTTCATGTTTGGTTTGAAAATCCCTTGGACCACGAACCTTAGCCTTTGTAGTTTTTTGGATGTACCTCTGAAGCCTGGTATCCCTATTCTAACCTCCGTAGGGTTTTGATCGGCAAATTTACTTTGAATTTGGTTTTTGATCTAACTTTTTTCCACAATACAATCATTTCCTCCTTTGTATATCCATTCTTCTCGCCCATATCAATTATCTGTCTTACCTCCTTCTATAATGCTTCTTCGTCGTTGCAAAGTTTCATGGCCCTTAAGAACATATGTTTCCACATATTTTGATTCATCTATGCTGGGTGTTCCGAATTTTTATGAATAGACTCATCACCTGCTCCTGTAAACCCTTGTATTGAATCTTCCTTCTTTCTTTTCCACTAAAATATCTAATATGGAAGAGAACACCCGTTTTCATCTTCTCTTGTTAATTCTCATCATCTTCTCTCTATTAACGGTGTATTTTATTAAAGTATTCAGGAAAAAAGAGAATGCTTAGGACTGTAATACCACACGCTAGAGTAAAGAAATGCTAGATGTTAGGTCAGGTCACTGAAGAGGTAAAGAGGAACTGATTGCAACTGAAAGCTAAAGAAAATGTCTCTCTGAGCTAAAATGCTCTTTGTCGCTTGCTCTTTTTTCCACCTGGTGAACATCTGGAAGGGATTTAGGAAGTTGTCGCGAAGAAGGCGAGCGAGGTCCACAAAACTTTGATATTTTAACATGATGAAATCAGTTCTGGGTAGATTCAATAGAGATGCAACTGCTATCGTATTTTCGCAAGATCTGGTGACTAGGTCGGATTTGAAACGACGCCTGCTTCATATTAAGAGGTGTTCCATATTGGCAACTACAATAACCTTGCTACAAAAACTCGGTAAAAGCATGCCCTCAGTTACAGGTAAAACAAGAAAGTATCGAGGAACATCTGCAGGACTGTGGAAGAAATATTGGACTAGATGTAACTGAGAATTCTAGAGAACAATGAGTGTTACCAAACTATGTTAAAGATTGAAAATATTTTGCAAGGAAAATATTTCAATTTGGACTTTTACAAAGATAAATTTTCACCTAGAGACCTCGTTCACTTTAACATCTGTGGATGTGGAGATCAGTTTCTCCAAATATCGAAATGTTCTTGCTGGAAATCTACGATCTTTTTCATTTGAGAATTTATGAATAATTATGGTGGTGTACAGCAATTCTGAATAGTGGGAGTGTGAAAAATAATATATTTATTAATCAGACCCATAGACAAAAAGCAAATATTACTCTTGTGCATTTTAGAATCTGCAAATGCTTTAAGTTTGAATATTGACTTTATTTCTCTCTTTTGATTTACAAGCTTTTTTTATATACAGAGTAAGTGGCTCACATAAGCTAATGTTTGTGTGTGAGCCAGCATCTCAAGTCATTTTTTGTTTATTATTATTATAACCTTGTTATCTTATACAAATTTATTATTTTCATGATCAAATATAGTGCAATATAAAACCAGCACCTATTTACAAATAGCTAAAAGTAGTCATTCACTACCTTCCCAATCGGATAGATCTTAGCATTAGAAAAGCTTGCGAAATGTTCATTATCCATAATATCAGTTAATCTGACTGATATTATGGAATCTGAAAAATTCATGATCACAAAAAAAAGAACCGTACAGTTTCCTGCCCATAACCTTGTCTAATTTTGGCTTCCTATATTCGCTTTGATTTTAAATTTACATCAGGTTCCTGCTGATTGTGGAAATGCTTACCGACTTAATAATTTGTTCATATAATCATAAAATAGAAAATAATTTTTTAAGTCATTTTTTTTAAAAAAAACTTTTTCGGTCATGTTTTTCACATTTGAAAGTCATTTTATAGGTCATATTTAGGTATTTTTAGGTCATCAAGTTCCGAGTTCTAACTATGATATAGAACAATTTGCACTATTTTATGCTATGGTACAAAACCACATATAATTATATATAAGAACAGGAAATAATCACGATTCCAAGCATGATAATACTAATAATTAAAACAGAGGTGCACAAGTGTAAGACAACTATCAAATTAGAACAATGTTCCAACCCTAACCTAACCTAATAGAATACCAATAGTTAAAATTACTACAATGAAAATAATGGCAGAAAACAAATTCATATGGTTCCTTTCTAAAGAAAAGAAAAGTATACTTACATTCCTTTTCTCATAGGACGAAGTTTCGTTCTAACAGTCTTAAAGTCTGGTCTCTCCTCAGGGTTCTCAGCCCAACACTCCTTTAGACAGTCTCTGACAAAATCGAAACTATTCTCCAGGAGTTCCAAGTGTGGTCTAAAGGAAACAGTGTGAAAATTAGTAACTACAATAAGTTTGAGAATTATTTTAATTGTATAATTTTTCTTACACAAAATTATTAAATACGTTTTAAAATTAGTCCAGTCACATTAGGGTTTTACCTGGAAAAAATTCCCTGAAAGAGGGGGATACTTCGCATCTGTGAAGCACTAGTACCCAGTAACAGCATATCAAAAATCAACACTTGTGCATGCTGTGCTACGACCGCCATCTTGGAAAATGGTGGCCGATTTTCACTTTTTTGATCGTATCTCGGTAACCGTTGGAAATATGAAAAAAAGGTTTGAAACAAAAGTTAAAGATGATAAAAATACATCTGAATCGTTCTTATAACTTTTGTCCTATCTCTTACGTTTTGCTCGAAAACCGTATGAGATAAGACAACAGTTATAAGAACCAAAAATATTTATTTTTTTAAATAATTTTTACCTTTTTTTCAAACATTTTTTTTTTCATATTTGAAGTAGTTACCGAGATACGATAGAAAAAGTGAAAATCTGAGGCCATTTTCCAAGATGGCAGCCGTAGCACACCATGCACGATTGTTGATTTTTGATATGTTGTTACTGGGTACTAGTGCTACACATGTGCGAAGTATGTCGTCTTAAGATATCATTTCCAGGTAGACGTTTTATTTTGACCTAATATGACTGGACTGTATAGCTTATTCAGTGCACAAAACGTTATACTTAATGACGTATTCATACTGTTATAAAATTAATTCTGAACGTGCTTTGGCATGTGAATGATCGTTAAGATAACAGTATTCTGTGGAAGAATTTTAATTTCTCTGTGGCATATGGGCGTCTGTGGCTCAGGCCAATTTTTCTGTGGAAGAAATAATTTTATATCCATCTGGTGTGAAATTGTCCCAGTTCATGTGGGGTGGTAAGGGGAGTTGTTTTAGCCCCCCTGATAAACACCTTATATCCCCGCTTTATTATTTCGTCTCAACTTTCAATTCGAAAACTGCTAGGGCTACGAAGATGGTTGACGTGTCGTTGTAAAGATCTCGAGGTTAAAGCCGCCTTAACCATCTTGATTGGTGCAATGAGTCAGGTTTGCTAACTTATTATTTTAAAAATTGAAATTGCTTTCATTACGTTAGACGTATCAGGACCTCGATATAATTGGTAATTACTGTGGGTGTTCCAGTCCCCAAGAACACTCATGTCAGTGTTTCTAACCAGTGTCCAAAAAAAGGTGTAGGGACCTGATTGAGTTTTTTTTGGAATTGTCCTATCTTGACTAGCTTAGAGCCACATGAACAGTCTTGATTAGGTATAGCAGTTCTCAGTGTTGCCACCCACTTAAAATTTAATATTCAATTTTTCAATTTGCTTCCATACCGTTTGATATATCAGCATCAAACTTGGCCTAAACATTACTCGGAAACAATAGAAAAATACTGTGGGTGTTCCCGTCTTTAAGTACCCTAGTTGTCAGTGTTGCCAGGGTATTTTATAGAAATAAATGTTTCTGTGTCTAAGATGCTATCAAGAGACAGAAACCTTCGCAATTATTAGTACAATCGCAACCTAACTTTTATTTTAAGAGAATAAGTTTTCAGGATTGCAGATATCATTTCATTTTCTTAAAAAAAATGTTTTTCTTTAGTTCACAATGGTTCGTGGTGTCCTCAAATCTTGCAACGTTAATTTAACTCATTTCCCGAAGTCATACAATGATGAAATTTTACACAGAGATGTAAGTCGAGTGACAATACAATATTCCATTGTTACTTTCATATATTTCTATATTTTGAAAGCACATGTTAATAGTTGATTAATATGCACTTTTTTTTTATCCTAAAATAAATACTGGCCTGGAAAGATATTGCGTTTGACTGGTTGCAGAACACTTTAGATCACAACATATTATCTTGAGAAAAAGTATCCGAATACTGAAATGAAATGACTGGAAAAAGAAATAATAAAAAAGAAACTTTTAAAGACACTTTACTTAAACAATTTGTACTTAAAAGTATTAAATAATTTTGTTTATGCATGACTAAAAAGAAAGGCATGGGGCGCGCCAATTGTAGAATTTATAAAGTGACTGTATATGAGAGAGCGCCCCATGCTTTTCTTTTTATTCATGCATAAACATTTTTTTTTCTTTTTTACTTTTAAGTACGAATTGTTTAAGTAAAGTATGTCTTTAAAAGTTTCTTTTTTATTATTAACTTTAAGTACCTCCGAGATGATTGTGACTTTTTTTTTTATGAAACATTATGCAAGAATGTTTCCTCTGATAGTGATTATGATATTTTTCATAACGATGATGACAGTGAAATTCATTTTTAAATCACAACACATGGATTAGTAAGATCAAAGCAATTATCTTCTTGCCCAAGGCATTAACCCTATTAAAACAAGAGGTATCATTATCCATATGATGCTCAAATGATTGGTAGTTTTTTCGGTAACAGTTGAAGTTTTATAGAATTAAATATCTGGGTGTTTTGAAGGAAGAATGTATCTCTTTTTCTATCTTCGAGATGGAAGAAAATATGTAAGAAATTACCCACATAGCAGAGTACGTCCCTGGGACGTCCCATTTAGATCCCATTACCGTCAGAATGGTCCTGCTCCCATAGCGATGTCCTAAGGACGTCCGTGGGATAACTCTGTGGGCAATACAAACAGTTCATCCCGTATGGAGGTCCCCTGGATGTCCCCCGGAAAGCCGTGCGGGATTACCTACCTGGAATTTCTATAAATTAAATCGACCTTACTATTATTATTATTATTTAATTAATTATAACTATACAAAGGATATGGCTTCGTATAGTTATACGAAAGATTAATTATAACTATACGTCCCATGGATGTAAACGGGACTTAAACAGGACGTCCTACGGACGTCCCGATATCCTGCCAGGAGATCCGTCAGATATCCCTGGGACGTCATTTTGCTATAATATCGTGCTATACAGCAGTTAAATTCAACCGGGACCCACTAGGCCTCTTTGCCGGAGCCGAGCCCCAGTACTCCTGCAGAAAGGCCTTATTCATTTTAAAATATCATAGTTCCAGTGTACATAACAAAGCTTTGTATAGTATTATTAGCTTTTGAAGTTACTAAATTTCTTTTGTTACAAAATTGAACGACATTCTATAATTTCGTCTCTCCCCATCAACGATCTGAAGTCCGTGACTCCAATCACTGCACCAGGGATGTGTGAATAGTAATCATCAAAGAACTTGAAATAATATGGAGTTAATTACGACTAGAACCTATGCAATATTTAAGGCCCGTGTGGTGGTTCAATTGGTAGAGCACTCACCTCTGGTGCTAGGGGGTCGTAGGATCGATCCCTGCTCATGTCACGTGGACTTTGCGGTGGACAAAACACAGTGTGCGTGGGTTTTCTCGGGGCTCTTCCGTTTCCTCTCACTTTCTTCATTCCACCGTTCTTCATTCCGTAAGCCATAGTGCTGTTACCGCCCATACAATTCATTTTATCTTAGCTTACCAATTCATCCTATCATCATCCATCTGGCCTGAGCCAAAGTTGTCTAAAGGCCTTAAAACTAAATTCAAATTCAACTATGGAATATTTTAATCTTCATGGGCCCGGTACTTATTTTCAATTTAATCACTGGTGTTATAATGATTGGGGCTTGGGAAGATTGTGCTGAAATCGAATATATCTTACCAGAAGACCTATAGAAAACGAAATTTCGGATTTATAAATTCACTCAAAAATCAATGGCAGAAGAGGGTATATAACACAACCAAAGACATTTCTCCCAGCCCCAGTAAGCTAGCATGATTTGGGGATAGGTTGGGGCAGAATTCGTATCAAAATCTTTATTCAGGGTATCCCTCCTCTGCCCTCCATGACCTTTGCACCCTGATAGCTTTGAACCTGTTGCAAACAGCTCCAATCTCTCCTTGCTTTGGCAAAAGTTCACATTTCAATGTAAATATTTGTTGCAACTTTTCCTATCTCACTATATTGTACATCGTTAATGATATCTTTCAAATATTTATTTGAAAAACCATCGGCTATATTTTGACATAGAAGTTCTGTTACAAAAGTAGTGATACTGACAACACTGTGTATGAACTGGCAACGCTGTTGCCTTCTTCTTCATACGGTAGTTAGATTGCTTCCTGTCGTACACTCAGGACAATTTTCAACTTGCTACAATTGTTACGCAATCATTGAGAACGTCTGAGATGAAGTTGTGTTTGTGAGGTGCGCTATGAAATTGGACCGGCAAAATTTTGAGTAAATCAGTGCCATTAAATTTTGTGTAGAGCTTAGAGAATCTGCTTTTTCCACTTACGAAAAATTATAAAGGTTCTATGGAGAACATTGTCTATTCAGGGTATAACTGTTCAGAATGTACAAGAGATGGCAGACAAAGCAGAAGACGAACTTTGGGCGGGAAGACCTTCAAGCTAAAAAAAACGAACGATATTGTGAAACAAGTAAGGACTCTTGTGATATCAGACCGTCGATTGATGTTGAGAATGACCACCTCTGAGTTACATTTGAACCAATGTACTGTCCACGAGATTTTCATACACGATTTGTGACTGAGAAAAGTGTCCGCCAAGATCGTCCCAAAGAACCATATCAAACAGCAGTCTCCACCAATGACATTTTGGCAGAGAAAAGCACGTTTGTGGTGTCCCAGCCCTCTATTCGCTAGATTTTAGTCCCTATGAATTCTTTTTATTTTCCTGGCTGAAAATTCACCTGTACGGGCGCCATTTTGGTACTTTAGATAATAAACAGAAGAGTGAAACCTTCCAATATTGTTACAAACAACAGAAACAACGATTCCGTCGGCGTGTAGCTGCCCATGGGATCTACTTTGAAGGGCAAACTTTGATTTGTAAAAAGAATGAAATTCATGGTCAAAGGAAAATCAATCTCATTACTTCTGTAGAATACCATGTACTAGGAAATTTACTAGGAACTTTGTTTCAGCATGTTTTAGAGTTAAAAGCTGGTCTCATATGCATACATCATTTGTCCTAAATTAATAAAGAAAAATGTAACGTTTTAAATTGATGTGGAAAGTATTAAAGTATGAATGTGGCGACAGTAAACATTTTTATCAAAATGTATGTCTGTATCTACAAATATTGACGTAAAAAAGTTCATGTATTATTAAAGGGTAAATAAATATTCTCACCCGAGGAGATTTACTTGTTATTCAGCGGCAGAATGTCATTTTTTATTGTCATTAATATTTTTTTATCTAAGTATAAATAAAAGAAAGCTCTATTTCAACACGTCGTGCGTGTCACAACATTTCGAGTGATCCAACAAATCTTCATCACGTGGTAACAGACAAAGAACTTACATTAGAGTTAGTTTTCTTTTTCTTGTCACTTCAACCAATGTTAGTCACAGTTTTGCTTTTTTTTTTATGTCTTTCACTACGTGATGAAGCTTGATTGGCTTACATGAAATATAGTGGCTATGGCTTTTCTTTCAACGTGTCCAGGCAAACCTTTCAGTTTTTTTTTTAATATTAATTATAATTACTTGTGACAAGGACATCATCATATGTTTAGCTGTTTTTTTTTCTCGAATTTTCTAAATGGAGAGAATTTGCTTGAAGAAAGGGGAAGCAGCTGGTAACACTTTTTCACAATTTCTCTTGAAAAAGTCGATCCGTTGAATGTCGAAAGTCATCAAACCTGTTTTCAAACAAGCAAGCAAATGATGACGTGACGTAGCGATGATCATCTCGATGCTGAATGACGAAATAAGTGTGACCGCAATGGAATATTTAGTCGACAGAGTCATCCTTTGAATTTGGATATATTTATGGTCTTTAGGCAAGTGTGGCTCGGGCTGAAGACGTACCGACTACTAGGAATCCGCCGACGAATGGAAAATCACAGATTCAGAACAAATCCTTTCGGATTTCGAAATGGCCTAGCTGAAGTTGTTTCCAATAACACAACAGGAAACACCATATTTCGACAATTCTATCGGTATTGTATATAGCTCTGTTAATTTCTGCTCGTTTATTAATTAATTCTATGATAAAGAAGGTAAAAAATACGCTCAACAGAATATATATATACAAATAAAGATAACACATCTTAAGTGTTGATATTTTACTATAGTCATGATAATAAAAAAAGCTGGTGATGATAATGATGATGCTGGATGATGATGCTGGAATCCTGTAGATACTCAGTCCATGACTTACTAACTAAACACGCGGAACGAAACAAAACATAAATTTCTGCATTTCCATCTCTGTAAATGTACAAAGATTACCTTCACTATCAGAAATCGCTCTTCTTTACTTGTTCAACTAATATACACGCATATAATACACGGGACAATACTAAAATTTGTAACCTAGAAAAAAGTTATAGGTTTTTTAAATGGTAGTTTGTTGTAGAATGTATAAAATAATGAAATAAAGGCTTCCTTTAGTTTATTTTTTTACTTACGCATTATTTAGGCAAACCAAAATAATTTGTATTATCATTTAGTTCAAAGTAATAAAAAAATAAAAATAAAATGAAAGTTACCTGAAAGGGGGTGAAACAGGATCTCGATTAATGACTCGGCGAAGAATTTCCGCTGGTGTCATTCCTATTTCTCCAAACGGACCATGCCGACTATGGATTTCATATAGAATAATAGCAAATGAATACACGTCTCCTTTCTGTGTGCCACAAGGAGGAGCATTTGGGTCCCTTATCAGTTCTGGTGCACGATATAGAAGATCTGAAACAAAATTTAAAATTTTTAATTAATATGCTATAATGTAAAGAAAAAAAATAGAGTACTAATTATATTGTACAGCGACGACAAATTCGCTCTAAAAAATAAATTCGAAACAATATATATACAGAAATAAATTATGTAAAACGAAATGTTAAATGAAGCAAGGCAATACGTTAGGGAAATTGGTAACCCGGAAGCTAAATCTTATAATCCACGTGTGCTCTTGAATATTGCACCATAAAGAATCAGATTTGACGTCACGCAAAATTCATTGTGATCTGGCTTCAGACAGTCGTGACGTTTAACTGAGTATGTAACGTTTGCGTGACGTCAAATCTGATTCTATATGGTGTAATATTCAAGAGCATACGTGAATTATAAGATTTAACTTCCGGGTTACCAATGTCCTAAATACGTGCTGCCTTGCTTTATTTAACACTTCTTTTTTACACAATTTATTTCTGTATATATTGTTTTGAATTTATTTTTAGAGCGAATTTGTTGTCGCTCTACACTCTACTATTTATAGCAGACCTCCCATAGATCCTATTTCTTTGACACTTTGTTCTGTCTGTAATGCAGGCTAGAGCAGATTTGCGTTCATCAGTCTCAGCGTATCTAATCCTGTTTCTAATCCGGTGATAGTAAAACTGCAAGAACTTTTAAATTTGTTTTTCTCGAGTACAAGAAGTCACACTTAAGTATCAATGAAAACACGTACATAGAAACTGACTTCATATTTGGTTGAGTTTAACGACCTAGATTTCTCCTGCCGTTTCCAATCTGGTAACCCTGCACCTGGTGAGTTCTTCCATTTAGTTAGCTTCCTCCATTTTAAGAACTCACCCTAGCGGCTCAACTAAACCAGGTAGGGAAAAACGGATTTCAGATTTGTGTTTAGTGAACTCTGGGTTGTAGGTACTTCAGTTTCTAATTTGGTAACTAAATCTAACAGATTCTTTTTCACTGGGTTCGCCTTCTCCACTTAAACAGTTGACGCTTGTTTTCACTAAACACATCAATATGTTGTCATGGAGTCTCTTCTAATTCATGCTATAACTTACTGTGTTTGTTTAAATAATATATTTATCCTGTAAATTTGCAAATGGCAGAGAATATAGAAATAAAGATATGATAACACACACAAGCTTCTACGGAACTCCGTAAAATAGAATGTTTCAGACTCTTAGATATTGCTCAAAAAGAAAAAGGAAAATTGTATTTTGTTTTCTCATCAGCTATTAGTACATTTTAATTTTATATTCAAATCAAAGAAAATGCCCGATTGATTTTTTTGGTGCAATTTGACTTTGAATTTATTTATATCCTTTCGGTAGCTGTGGCTCAAGACAGGATAGGGTAGGGGCAAGAATATGGGAAAGAGTCAGCTATGGCATAAGCTGAAGGTACCATCTCATCATTCGCCGGAGGAATTTGGATTTATTTGTAAATCCTTTAGACAACTTTGGCTCAGGTCGTGTGGATGATGATGGGAGAATTAGTGGAATAAAAAACGTGAGAGGAAACGGGAGAACATAGAGCAGACCGATACGTACGGTGTTTGTCCACCACAAAGCCCACATGAGCTAGGATCGAACCGACGATCCTAAAGCAACAGAGCGGAGCGCTCTACTACTTTACCACTGAGCCCTCGTCACTTTACGGGTATGACTGAGGAAAACCATGGAAAAACATCAGCAAGGATGACCGGCTGATGGTATCGAACCCAGGATTTTGAATGGGAAGCCGACGCTCTACCAACTGACCTACTACTGGTCGGTATAATGTTTTCCAAGTTTAAAGAGTTGAATTATTTGGTAACACTCACGCAAGCTACGTATCAGTATGAAGAGATGAAGTCAGGGGTTAGTCTGCCAGATCCCTCTATAAGGGAGTTTCACCCCTCGAATTCTTGTGCATACACTCCAAACTTTTTCCACAAATCCTGAAAATTTTTACTTTAAAAACAGTAAAGGGTATGCACAGCTGGATTTACACCCGCCCCACAATTTTCACTTTACACTCCCACCCCGTAAAACTGAAAATAGTGGTGGATTCCGTGAGTGAGATGTTTTAACTTTGCATTGAACTTTGGTTGAGTATTGCTTGACTGTACATTATTTCGAGCTTTGAAAATGTGATCACCGGCAATTTTTTTATGAACGTCAGAGAACAATGGATTTGACAAAATTCTATAAAACTAAGAAATAATTCCTTGATTCGATATGTTATACAGAACCTTAGCCTGGCACAGCCCGCGGAGTTCTTCATTACACAATCTCCTCCATTCTCCGGTCATCTCATCCCGTTTCAGCCCTTATATCTATTTCAGAACCTTATTTTCAAACACACGTCATTCATGTTCATCTGCTGGGATCATACTCCAACTTTTGCAATCGTAAAGTATTACCGGCAGAATAACAACCGTCTGTATATTTTCAATTGCAACTTCCTGAATAATAATTGGGAGGTTAGAAGTTCCTGAACGGAATAGAAACATAAGTTGCCCGATGCTAAGTGACTTTTTATTTCTTCCGTAACCTCGTGCTAGTTTGTTAAGTTTATTTTCTCTATGATCTCATTCTTAATAATTATGTTTCTATTTCCTTCGTTTTGTTATCATGTATTTTGTTTTCTCTGTGTTTTGAAGATCGTTTTGAAGCATGAACGTTTGAGAAAATATACAAAACGTTACATTTGTACAAAGAAATATTCTTATTGGAATTCAAACGAAATGTATTTGTTATTGAAGGTCCATGATACCCTAAATATGAAGATAAAATTATCTGTATGGTCAATAATAGCATTGAAACGTCATATCACCATAATTTCTAAACGAAACTGCTTTGATTCTGGAACATCTAATAAAAACTGAAAGGTATATAAAACGTCAGCGGAAGCTTTAGAAACAGATCGGTATAAAAGATCGCTCATGAAAAATAACAAGGCAGAAGAAGTCTTCAGTGGAACAATTAATAAAAACGTTCTAAAAGTGTGTAAAAATAGAGCAGTAAATACAACCACAAGGAATAACACAAAAACTGAAGAAACGTACAGAGTCAACCCCTCAGAAACTTAAGTCCTTGATCAATAGTATCGGGGTCATCCCCCAAAGGATCGACACCATGATATTGGGGGGACATTTCTAACACTGTTTGAGATGACTGTAAAACGGTGGCATTAACGTTACGACTTTCTAAGACATCTTCAATCGATGAATTTCCACTTATTAAGTTTTAGAAAGAAAAAAATAATTTTCATGCACTTGGCTTCGTTTAAATTTTTGTGTGCGTGGTCACGGGTTCAATTCCCGCCGGGGTTCATTAAACGCTATAGTTCGGAGTCCACTTGACCAGAATTGTAGGTCCTGTCCTTAGAAGTTTACCAGCTCATTTAAGACGTTAATAACAGTTCAATTCAATTCGAATTCTCAAAATAAATATAAAGCGGGATGATACTTTCATTTGAGTCTACCAAACGATGACTGTTCCGGGACGGAAGCAGCAAGCAAAGTGTATGAGTCCATAATGGTTTCGAGAAGATGGTACATGAAAGGGGATGATCGTGGCGCTTTTCTTAATACAGTTTGTTCCTTTCATGACATGCGGTGAATCCTTGTGGTGTTGACATTTCACAGTTCTAAAGGACAGCTCCACAAGACACTTAGCGCGTTGCCAGCCACAAACTGTAGGGCATATCACGGAAAATTTACTGAGAGGAAAAGTTTACGATATGTTATTTTATATCCTAATTATACACATATGTAAGCTTTTATGTAGGGCCAAGAAACTTATAGAGTACGGACCGAGCCCCTCTTTGCTCCACAATGGCTAGGGTCTGCTTGACAAATGAATAAACAGTAAACGAACACAAAGTGTGGGTGTGCATGATAACACTTTAACCGAACAGGGCGTAGTGAAACAATACCGTGAAGAAATGTTATAGAAACGATTTATGTATCAATATGGGGTTGGTCTAGTAGTTAACGTTGCTGACTACGGATTGAGAGGTCCCGGGTTCGATTCCCGGCACTGTCAAGGATTTTTCTTCAGGGCGTATGGGTCTGAAACAGTGCCAACCCAGCATCGTGATTCAATTCGGGAGCTGCTATGAATAAAAGATAGTGGCGATCACAGTGAGAACTTAGGCTTTCCTCTCCCAACCCGTCTGGTCAACATAGGAGCAGTAGACCAATCTCCTTCCTCCAGGGAGAGGTCTCATCCAATAGTGGATCGAATATGGCTGTGATTATTATATTATTGTGGAAATGGCAAGTAAAGCTGAAAAGTAAATGGAAAAAAAAATGAGTAGGATATGCCCAAGTGCACAGGAGTGCACATAGTTTAGAAATACCAAACATCAAAGCTGTAACCTTACCAGATTTCAAACGACCGTGTAAACTCTCAGTTTGAATCTGAAATCAGTTTCTCTGTGCTTGTGTTATAGTCTGAGTGCATATACTGCAATAATACCATAAGGAAATGCTACGGCCGTATTTATCAACGTCTCTACAGCAAATCTGAAGTCAGTTTCTATCTACTAGCTTGGATTTAGGGGTTAGACTAAGTTTCAGACGGATGGACAAGATGTAACTAAAAGATGGCCCAAACTGGGGACGGAGCGGGTACTAATGAGTCATTACTTACCTTCACATTTTCGCTGAGGATCCACAATATCTCCTGGACTGGTTTCGGCATCTTTTTTAAATTCATGTAGTCCAAAATCTGCAATCTTTAGAACCCAACGACTATCTACTAGGCAGTTACTAGCTTTTAAATTTCCATGCGACCGAATCGGGGAGTCATGTAGATATATCATTCCCTGAAAAATGGAATA
>JAGDQP010038795.1:0-18010 GCA_022664845.1 Lepisma saccharinum
ATCCTTGAAAAGGTAGGCAATTTGCAAGGTTTTACAGGCTTAGGGGGATCTTAGACTACTATCCTATGTGGTGTCATCCAAAGTACTTGTTGGAAAATATGCGAGTACCGAAAAACAAGGTATGGTAACACGGTAAGAACAAACTGCTTGCAAAGTCTGGTGTTAATACTGTGGAGGGCAAGGTTTAGATAAAACTTGCACCTGCAAATGGTTTATATTAGTGTTGGAATTGAAAGGGATTCTCATTGTAATGACCATTGAATGCAGTATTTGGGAGGAACCCAATCACAAAACCTTTGGGTACATTTCCCAAAAATACATTAGCGAGCTTGTTTGTTGATACATTTTGAGGGATGGTATGGACACGAGTTTCAAGACGTGTCAATGGCAGTTTAGCTGTATTCTTAAGCATACAGCTATTCAATTGAAGAGTCAAACCGGCTGATATATCCATACGACGGTCATACAGTATGACTTCATCCAACTGAACTCTATAATTAGAATTGGCAGCACCCATTAAACAGAATCAATCTTTGCTGTGATGTAATTTAGCACGCTGAGATACTTTATTAGGAAGTATATGGTCAATACTGGCAATGTACGTATCAGTCGACCCATCATTTCAAACTGAACACTCCCAGTAACACATTCAGTGCGTTCTGGAAACCTGTATTGGCATTACCTAACGTGTTAAATTGTCCAGCGGTATCCTTATTCCATAAGACTGTGGTGAGGTGTATATTGGACGTATCCCCGGAGTAGTTAAGGACGGTTTCCAGGTAAGCCCGGTAAGGATACATTCCCGACGATGATGAAGTGAGCTTATCATTGAGGGAAATATCTACTTGTGAAAACAGAGAATGAAGGAAATTATTAACTGGTGCAACGATATCATCGGCAACAGCTACTGCTAGATTACCTCAAATAGCGGTTGAATCTTACATTTTACATAGAGGTAAAGATATACAGGGTGAATATACGAGGGCTGGTCACCAGGAATAAAAAACTCAATGGGTCCTACGGATGTGAGTTTGGATATGGGTCGGTATTCAACCATTCGTGCTGATTCAATGGCTGTTTGCGTCATTAGTACAGACACAAATCAAATTCCTTTGTACAGCACTCTTTACTACCCGTTGTAAGGAACGACATGAAAATTAGCTAAATATGTCCCGTAGGCGATTATTTTTATGTTTACGTCGCTTTACTGGTGGACCAATACGTCTTCGTACTCCTCGTTTGCGTGCCCGTCATCTACCACTTCCGGTAAGTAACTGACCCAACTTTGTTTTCACCGTTGTCTTTAAAGCCGATCCGGCTTCTCGCATCTGATTCCGTTGCTGATTCCTTTACAGGCTCATTTTTAACACATCACCAGCAACTTGGATTCCTGTCTGTAACGCCTATCGGCCAACGGCCTGCACCCTGTTTAGTTAATGCCTTTGCAAATCGAAACGGCCCCCGGAATAACCTTCCGATAACATGTCCACGTTGGTGCACGGCTCAAGCAAAATAAGGGGTTCCATGATCGCGATGTACAACCAATTTCATTTCAAGAGACGTGTAAAGTGAAGCGTCACCATGAACGTTCCGGATGCGAATGGCAAATTATGTCCGGCATGGTCTTTTAGTAGGATTTCAATCGTATCGAAACTTAGATTCGAAAACGGAAAATAATGTACGTTTTCGAACATAATGGTTTGCACTTTGCTATTATTCGTATCACTCATAGCTAAGAATATGTAGTAATGGTACATTGTTGTCGTCTACATATTGGGGCTGAATTAGGTCCGTATACACAAACACCTCTTGCAGATACCCAATACTCAGATAGGGCTGTTATTGTATGGTGCCTGCCTTTAGAATGTTAACGGTAGGCTCGAATTCTAATTGCAATGCCAATATAGGTGACAAACGTATAGCCTCTATATTATCTGTCGTTGTGACCTGCACCGTATTCGAATAGAAAATTGTATTCATGGTGTAATGGTATTCATTTCGTCCAGTAATTACTGGATGATGGAATAATATCCAGGTGTAATACGGTGTTTCACCTTGGTACCATCCTTTATATCAAACCAGTAGATATTTTCACCCTCTAACATTTTGACACATTAGGGGTATATGTGGTTCACCCAGTCCAATTACCCACGAAGAATCATTCAAGTATATGTTATGGTTTAGGATATTCCGGAAATGCCTGGGTGCATTTCTCGTATATGTGTGTTTGTGCTTACATTAGAAATTAGTGTAATGTAGCGACTATCTTCGGTACGTTCGAAATTCGGATATCATGGTTTGTCTTTAAAGTGTAGTGCAATCCTTGACGTTCCAAATTCAAATAGCATTTTTTGTCCACGTTCATCTTTTAAGTCTACATGAAGTGTGTCGAAATGTTGCTTTTCCACCTTTAGGTAATGCGGACGATTAAACGTATACGACTGGTACGCGTGCACACTAATTTTACGAATTACCTTCCCCATATACGGTTGCATCTTGACGATATCAAGACAAACGTTGATTTTGGATGGGATATTAACATCGAGTTTATATTGATATGATGCAGCAATGGTGACGATGATTGATCGTTTGCGACGACTATGCAGAAAATAGTGTATGCTGTGATCCACGTTTGGATCCCTGCTAAACCCAAGCAGGTTTTATAGTCCTGCTGTCATGCCAATAATGTAATGTCGTTTCGGATTTCGTCTATGTTTAATGAATATCCGATTCCATGTATAATCATAGTGCAACATACGTGGATCATCAACATCATTTTCAATGTCTTTGTCCGAAATGCGTGGATCATCACCGACATTGTCCACGTCATGTTCTTCGAAGGTTCCTAGTTCCGTTTCTAGTTGTTTGTTCAATAACGGTGACCTTTAGTAACTCTGCAAGTGCTAAGTGTAGCGTTTGTTTTCAACCTCCTTTTAATTTACCTTTTAAGTGCCTGTTACCGCTCTTGTGCCTTAAGTGTTTGTGGAATACTGTCCAGCAGCGTCCGCACGGAATCATAGTACCACGGTGGAATTTTAATATTATATTGCGTTCTCTTTTCACCTTCCGTCTGAATAATGATTTACTTTTCATGAGGAAAATTATAGAAACTCCAGGGGACATGTACACTGGTTAAGCCGACCACCCAATCTCCGGTTAAATGTATGGGTTTTACGAGTTTGGTTGTATACGATCCTGTGGTATTATTATTAAATACGTGTGCACTTGTATTGGACGGAAATGTCACATAAAACTCGTTTGCTTGCATGGATGATGTCATGCTGCTGACTGAACAGTTTGTCTGCGTGCCCAAATATTCATACTGGACGGATACACTAACCATTTCACATAGACTCACCCCTTTTGGTGTTTCAACACTTTTACGATAAGGTACATTGTTTGCTTTACTAGAAGCACCTTTTGCAGTTCCTGAGTGTAGAAACTTCCCTTGATGGGATCCCCGTTCCAGTCTTTTATTTTATGTTACCGGTGTACCTTTATTGCATTTATCTACAATAAAGATTTCGCGCGACTATTTGGGTAGGTATCCCTTTTCGAGTTTATGATATACGCAACTTACATATTCGTGTTCGTTTTAGTTTGGTACTGTAGAGTGTGTGCCATAGGTGATTGATATTGGAATCATCCACGTCACTAGGTGCTATTTTAATGGTGGAATGAGTTGTGTGATTATAACTGTACGAGATCACCTAGTAAGTCAGTGAACCGGTACGTATGTTCAGCTATAAAGTATTTATATATTTTCTCCTTCAATATACGTATAAAATGTTTTACCAGCGCCGCTTTCATTTCGGAATGTACACTATAGTGATTCATCTAATACCTTTCAAATACTCGTTTCACGTGTTGGTTATAGAATTCCGTGCCCAAATCCTTTTGGCAATGTGCTAACGGTAGTTTCAGTGTTCTTAAAATGGACGTAATGACTTCCGCTAGCACCGGCTGTGTTTTATTTTTGACAGGAATACACCTCGCATCCCGTGAAAACACATCGATTGAACATACTGTTTCACACATACGCCCACTCATATAATACTGTTTTCGCAGAAAGGTTTTACGTACCAGTTCCATATAATATATGTGCATCCTGGGAATGCTAAAAAATTAATTTTAGGGGCTGACGTTCCGGTTTTCCGTCAGAGTCTTGTTATACTTCCTAGAGGCACTGGATCCTTGTAGGTATAATACACCTTTAATAACGACATGATTACATTTTATAAAATTTAAAGTTTCTAAAGAAGTTATTCCATTTCTTTGACGTTGCCTTCTTTAGTTTCGGATTGAAATGTTTTTTCCTGTGCACTAACTTGGTGATGTGAACTGTACCCGCCCGAAACTGAAAACTGACTAGTTCTTTGGGAATATTAATTTTCTGGAGGATTTGCTTGAATGCCGACTGGATGACGGCGCGTACGTTTCTTTACCACTTTATTTACAATATCGATGATATTTGACCCTGGAACGATATTTCGATCTATGCTTACCAAACCTGTCGAATCCCAACTAATGCGTTTGGATGTCTGCATAAGGTTTATTAGGACTCCTGTTTTTCGACTAAGTGTTTTTGGAACAGAGTCGAGAATTAACTGAAATAATGGGTTTGGGGTGCTGTGCCTGCAGACGGGTTAGAATCCAATAGGTGTAATGTGATTGGTTTATGTGCTTGTGAGGTATGTTGCAAGTACCAGTGCAATACATGTTGGTACATTTTCCATTTTTCCTGTGGAGTGATATTTGTACATTGTAATATGCTTTGCATTTCTTGATCTAATCGTGCCTGATGTGATTTCATGGATTTTATGGTTGATGCCGTTTGTGCTGTTACCTGCTCCGGGACCAGGACCATTTTTGCAATTGTGACGATACCATGTTAACCATTTAAGAGAATTCCAGCAATTGCCCTTACAATCGGCGCTAGTAATAACGGTAGTAGTGCACCACCTTTCTATAACAGTAATTGCCGTCGTCGTTTTATACTACTCTTTGCGAGGGACAGGGCTCGTAGCGTAGCCTTGTAATGACATAGTCATTACTTCTGACGTGGAGACAAGGGAATGTTGCCATTTATTGCGTTTTTGCCACCTCTGCAATGGTACGTATAAGTCCACCGGATACCTTTTGTAGCATTAGTTTCCGTTTTTTGCCTTTGCATTTACAAACTGCACGGAGCTTACTACGTTAATGCTTTAGGCTTGACATCTTAGTGTCGACTGATCTTAATGGGGGTATGCAAGTCTTTTACACGTGCGTATACATGTATGGCTTCCTCTGAAAATATATTTGTACGTAATCGTAACGCATCTAGTGTTTGCTCTGTTAAATCAAACATGAGGTAACTATGTGCTTTCTCGGTGGCTTTTCAAATACTTCTACAACACCCTTACTATGTCTAGGTATAATTTTGCGGTGCAAGGTATTCGATTTGTAATTTATTACGTGGGTTCTTGAACAGCACGAGATAATGCGGATTTAGAGAGATGTCAGGTGCATGCTTACTTTTGGGGAATAGGTGTTGCACAATAAAGATGACGGTTAGGCTTTCATGGCGTGCATATTTCGTAAAAAGATTTGCAGTGCCTCGGTTTGTTTCACTCAATAGATCATCGATAATAATCAATGAATTGCGTTGAATTTCGCACGTGTCCATATCAGGAATTTTATACTGGGAACTGTTATGCTTGGTACTGCCCGTCCTTAGCACCAAACGTTTTCATCACATCCATCCATTCATAACTATTTCCATCTTTATAAAATAAATATATTACATAAACACACGTCCGTTACCGTTACATCTCGTACTACAAGTCAGCGTTTACTGGTAGTCATTTTATGTGTCATCGTTTTTGTTCTAGAAGCGATGCTAAACCATGGCTGGCTTCATACGGATATTATTCGGGGAAAATATAATTTTGCGTTCTGTCTTGTGTGATGGAAGACAATTTTTTACGAGTTCGAAAGTTCTGCCTCTCTTGAACGCGTGTTAGGTACAAGGCTTGCCTCCGGGTCAGCGCACTCTGTTTGAATAAAGTCTTGGGTGACTCTATCTTGCTTGACGTACTCGTCCCAGGCGCATTCACATATCGCTAAGACCTTGAACCTTAATCGCTGTAGGTGCTGTTTTTTCGTGTTCCAGCGGCTTAAACGCTGATCTAAGCTTTCTCCATCTCCGAAGGGCTCGTGCCAAAGGCTCGGGTACGTACGAGGGCACCCGTGCCAAAGGCAACCCAAGAATTCATAAGTATACGTTTGTAGCCCTTCTTCTGCATACCAATCTAATGTATACTGGTCCGCATGGACCTCACCTCAATTTGCTGGATGTATAATGTCACGTTATGCACACTGGACATGTGCGTTAACCAATGAATTGCTTTTTTACTTTGGCAGTCTTGTCGCTGGTAACGTACTGAAGGGATCACAGGTATGGTGTCTTCCGGTAAGTACAGAGTCCGAAAGACGCGCATAGCCAGGCTGGCTATTGTCGCGGATACTAGGAAATACTGTATCCAATTGGTTCTCGGGTCGATGATATTGGAGAACTTGATTAGTGCCGCACTCAATATGGCCACGTCGTTTTTACAGTACACCAGTAACTCCTGTAGCATGTCGAAAGTGTAGTCTTTGTACTGACTACACTCTTGATGCCATTCCTTTAGTGCTTTATACTGCTCTTTGCTACATCCCTCCGCGTTAAACGTTGTGAAGGGTGGGATTGGACCCTTGTAAATTTGCTTTTCCACCGTGTTCACCGTTTTGAAGATTGGTATCCAATTCTAGGGTTTTCAGGAGACTCGCTAGTTTAAAACCCATGTAGCCGTACGTATCCCGGAAGGCAACTCTGTTACACAGCGTCATTTCAATAATCTTATTACATTGGGCAATTATACGAACATCATTGGCCAGTCCTTGCTCCTCTATAGCTGTCCGTGCCGCCAGCATGCTGTCACAATGTTATGCATTTGGGCTAGGCATACGGTACGTCGAAACTGGTCCCGTTCCTCCACTACGTGCTTTATAATTTCAACCATGGCCTTGAAAATAAAATCCCGATTATCCCCGTTTACCGTATCCCTGCACACCATGGATGAGAAAAAAGTATCTTTGTCTTTACACCGAGCACATCTATGGGACCCGCAAACGAGATTGACTTCGTGTCTGCGATCCCCTTCTCATCTGGAGCAAGGAGTAGTCTCAACATTATAGATTATATATAAATATTTATCTTCCCTTTGAAGGTTTATGTTTCTAATGAAGCACTGGTGTTGAGGGAGTACGTGCTTCTGGCACAGTTTACAAAAGCACTGACCACATTCGTGAGGGGTTTCGTGTTTACGTCGACGCATATTTCTTCACCATGTCACATACAGCCCTATCCTTTTTTGCAACTTTTTATGGTTGGTTATACAGTCCCATGAGGGAAATATTCTGTATGAATCCGAGCATTTAAACCGTCCTCGTGCGTTCTCCTTGATCACGTTCTTCGTTTCGCGAAACGAGCATATGTACTGGAGGTGCTTGAAATGATACCCCACAAGACACTTGTCACATGACCCTCGTATGCGTAGGTACGATGTTATAAAGGTAATCATACTGTACTGCCCGTAACCCGTTCCCTCATTTTTGGTGTACTGGATATACAGTGGCGTTTTTTGGGTAAACCTGAATACAATATTCATGCTTCTCTTGTGTTTGGATTCCTCTAATACATTACGATTCTATACTGAGGGCCAAGGTGTTGTTGAGACAGCTCCAGTTCCGCATCCCCCTCATGCCTGCACGCCAATGCTTGCTGCTTCGTACAGACGTTGAGCTTCCCATCCCCAATAGCCTGGTCCTGTTTTTTCTTTTCATTTCCCTTGCCTTCGTCTTTCCTTTATCCACTAAAGCCTTTCCCATGGCCAACGCCTACGGGAACCATAGAACCGACTTTGGAGGTGAGATGGTGTACTTGGAGAAGAATGCCGTTTACACAATGATTTGTTGCCGTTGCTTGGTAGCTTTTCCTATTCCCTTTCGCGTTTCGAACCAGTGTAACATTATCACCACGTGGCCAAAAGGAATATTTCATTTGAGTTTAAAACGTTTTCTATGGTTGCTAAAATTACAGCTGGGTTGAGTTCATTCCGTTTCCGTCAGCCAGGTACATAGGACGATTTATGGTGGATGACTTACCCTCGATTGTTTAACCAACGTACGCCTCTGGTGGAACATCGGGGATGCTGATGACTAAAGCGAGTGAGAAGAGCTCACTCAGGTATTCCTCGGGATCAATAACATTGGCCCCTTCAGAGTCAGTCTTAATAAATCTCTTATTCCAAAGTGCAGGTATCTACGCCGTTGTCTGGATATGATTCTGAAACTTCTGTTTGCGTTTCCCTGTGTTAAATTACTGTGTATATTGCATGGTGCTGCGAACGTACCGGGGATGGCACCCCTTTCTTTTATATTTGTTTTCTAGAGTGCGCTCCGTCTCGGTAAACATATTACTCGCGCCTGAAAGGCCTGGATATACTTTAATAATATTTACCTCATCATACCGCTGAGCTTGTTGTCGGCTCTTTTGTGTAATATGCCCCAGCTTCATTCGCTATATCCATATTCACAACAAGAATAAAATCATCTGAATGCACATTGTTCGAATGGGTGAACGTACAAGGGACCCTTTCCTGTTGTGTTGGATACGGAGGTATACTATCCCTCGGATCCGCATTGGGTTGTGCACCCCTTTGGTACGTGACACATCTTCCTCCATCTCAGGATCCTCTTTCGAAGCCTGACGTTGTTCCTACACCCTTTGCAGAACCATCTCCAGTTTTTTTTGCATATGTTATTTACCTCAGTCTCTCTCCACAGCTCCTTTTTCCTTTGCCATTTGATCTTCAATGCATGGAAGAACAGCGTCAACGCCACCTCCATTTGTTGGTGCTGTAGAGGTGCACTTCTCCGTTGTACCTACACTGGGGGTTGTACACACCTACGGTACCTCAATGGTGGATATGGCTGATTCATTCGTAACCAATTCCAAAGCACGTAGGCCTCCGTTCTGCCTAGAATTTGGTAAATTATATTACGGTTGAATCGACCCTCAACCATTTTACCCTGATTGCATAAATCATAAAAAGCGTCGTTGTGCCCATTCGATATATATATAGTTCAAAGTCGCGCATCCGCGCGGCGTAAAGCTCAAGCACTTGCCTGGCCAATTGGCATGCTCGTAAAGATCCAATACACAGTGCCAGCAGGTGTATAACAGGTTATGAATAAACCTGTACCTTACCTGGAGGCGTGACGTGTAGTGTCCCAGTGACTCCCAGTAGCACATGGTGCGCCATGTGTTGGTCCACCCTTCATCCGTTGACAGCTGACCCTTCTCGTAGACTTGAACGAGATTACTTATGGGATCTATAATGTCTGCAAGATACAAAATAGTAACGCCAATTTGAGTTTCACAGGTATGTTTTGCACGTTCGTTCAACGTTAGTGATTTGTGTGAACTTCATGTCAACTCTCGGAGCTCGCTGTTATATACATTCTGGTATTTGTTCATGCCGTACTTTTTCCTGTTCTACTGATTAGTGTATTCTACAAAGATATTGATCATGCGTTTATATCCTGCTTTTCGGTGTGTCATGCTCTATTTATAGTACATTCTACTGCTTTTTTGCGGGTGAGGTGAGTTGCATTCTTTATTCTCATTCGTTTACACGTACATTATCTTTCGCTGTCACGCTCCCTCTGGTTAGTTGTTCTATCGTGGTTGGGTGGTGGTAGTAGGATCTTTCGTAACCTAGAAAATATAAAACCTTACCTTAGTATATTATAACTCCTTTCTTGTCTTGGTTAGTCACATACGTTAGTTATTTTACATTTTACGTGTATGTGTGCTATTGTGCTAGTGTATGTACCTATTTTGTGTTCTTCTTTTTTCGATCTTGCAGGGCTAGTTGATTCATGCGCTCGCTGTATGTTACCGCCTGACTCAACTCTGTATTTGCAGGACGTTTTGCTACCTAGCTTTTAGCTTGATGCCTTTTCTTCGTTTGAGATCTGAAATGATACAATGCGTTCGCAATTACCATTCTGCTTTCCAGCAGCGTAGGGGCGTACACCAC
The DNA here is from genome assembly GCA_022664845.1 of Lepisma saccharinum. Lineage (NCBI taxonomy): Eukaryota > Metazoa > Arthropoda > Insecta > Zygentoma > Lepismatidae > Lepisma > Lepisma saccharinum. The sequence continues at coordinate 10,131 of JAGDQP010038795.1, forward strand.
CGTCACAATGCACATTTATGTTTATTCCCCCAGCTTAGGTCATTTCATCCCATAATGTGCAGTGTTTGGTCAAATATGCGTATTTTACCGAGAGGATCCCTCGTAGAGCATGTGTGGTCAATAGCCACTCTTAGTTCGTTTCACCTTGGTTTGATCCCAAAATGTCCATTGGTTGCTTTGATGCGTGTATTTTACGGAGAGAACCCCTTCGTCCCTAGTACGTCTCTTATGGTCAATAGACCCCTCCTTAATCGCTTCATCTTGGTTTAATCCCAAATTGTCAATTGGATGCTTTGATATGTATATTTTACCGAAGGGGTCACTGCGGCCTTCCATGGTCCTTCGACCTTTCTTAGGTCGTTTCATTTTGGTTTGATCCTAAAATGTCCGCTGGATGCTTTGATATGTGTATTTTACAGAAAGAGCTCCTGGAAGCCCCTACTAGGGCAACTATAATCATTTGACACATCTTAGGTCGTTTCATCTTGGTTTGATCGTAAAATGTCAATCGGATGCTTTGATATGTGTATTTTTTCGAAGGGGCATGTGACTCCCTATGTCCATTCGACGTTTCTTAGATCGTTTCATCTTGGTTTTATCCTAAAATGTACATTGGATGCTTTGATATATGTATTTTACTAAAGCCCCTAGGGGCCCCTACTATGGTCCCTGTGGTCATTTGATGCCTCTTAGGTTGTTTCATCTTGATTTGATCCTAAAATGTCCATTAGATGCTTCGATATGTGTATTTTATCGAAAGGGCCCCTGTGGGCCGCAACTAGAGCCCCTATGGTCATTTGACCGCTCTTAGGTCGTTTCATCTTGGTTTGATCCTAAAATGTTAATTGGATGCTTTGATATGTGTATTTTACCGAAAGGGTCCCTACTTGGGTCCCTATTGTCAATAGATCCCTCTTAGGTTGTTTCACCTTGATTTGATCCTAAAATATCCATTGGATGCTTTGATATTTGTATTTTACCCGAAAGGACCCCTATAGTCATTTGACCCCTCTTAGGTCGTTTCGTCTTGGTTTAATCCTAAAATGTTCATTGAATGCTTTAATAAGTGTATTTAGCTAAGATTGCCGCTAGGGGCCCTGGAGAGGAATAGACACCTATTAGGTCATTTAATCTTGGTTATATGCCCAGATGCCGATTGGATGTCTTATTAAGTGTATTTTGCTAAGATGGCTTCTGGGGGTCCGGAGGTGACTAGACATCTCTTAGGTCATTTAACATTGGTTCCGTCCTCAGATGTCGATTGGATGCCTTTTTATATGTATTTTTCTAAGATGGCCCCTGGGGGCACTGGAGGTGAATAGACAGCTCTTAAGTCATTTAACTTTGGTTTCGTCCCCAAATGTCGATTGGATGCTTTATTATGTGTATTTCACAGAGTTGGCGCCTGGGCGCCCGTTGTTATAGGTATTTTCCTGTGTTGGAGCCCTGGGGGCCTGGCAGGTGATTAGACTCCTAAGGCATTTCACCTTGGTTCCACACCCAATGTCCATTAGATGCCTTGTTATGTGTATTTTACCGAGTTGCCCTGGGGCAACTGCAGGGCCCGTCCTTTGGCCTTGACGGTGGTTACACACCTCTTAAGCAACCTTGGTCCCATCCTTTGTATATATTACCAACTGAACCCTAACCTCGTGGGGCCTAATGGGCGCTATAGGACTTTTAGCCTATCTATTCACTGAACAACGTGTTTAACTTCCATATGTGGCGCTGATTATCGTTAAGTCTCTTGTCCAGAAGCAATAAATGTTGGGAGATCAAGGACGACACCTTGTAATACACTTATTATTTTTCATTGTTCGAGACAATTTGCAACCCTTACTATATTCGAAATAGTACTAAGGAGTTTCGTTTACAGCGATTTCCCATTATTGTAAAAAAGAATTGGAATCGGTAACATATAGTGGATTTTTACTGTTTCTATACACTTATTTCTTTGGATACTTAGATGCTTTTACAGGCGTTCTACATTTGTTAAACCTTTCTACTATATTAGAAAATAATGAAACGAACTAAATCATACCAATATCTCAATGTTACGTTTTTGTGGACAAGGACCATTTTGATGATAAACTGCGCATATATATTCTTTTCCCTCTGATAATTTATTTTTTTCCGCATCATTTTTTCAGTCCTCCATTGCAATTGGTACACTATCTTACAATCATTTTTATCCTTGTCTGTCTATTCAACACACCAGGCTGATACCGGGATGGTGCCTACAACTTGGTTACGACCGATGCCTTCTCCTGTCCCTATCTGAGCGTTGGTTACGTGTTACAACTTTTCAACTATCGATTCGTAGCACACCCTGTTTAACCTCAATATATTTTCTCTATTTCCTCTGATCATTTATTTTCTTTCGGCATCAATAGTTGGCCACATTTTTCAGTCCTCCATTGCACTCAGTCCGCTACCATAAAATTAGCGTTCTCCTGGTCTGTCTATTCAACATACCGGGCTAATGCCTACATGGTACCTACAGCTTAGGCCCTGCCTGACGCCTTCCCTGTTCGTGTTTAAGCTTTGCGTGAACGGCGGTCATATATATATATATATATATGTGTGTGTGTGTGTGTTCGTACTTTTAGCCTATCTATTCACAGGCCACCCTGTATAACTTCCACTGTATAATGGTTTTAAACAAATTATTTGAACATTGATTTTATGTTTTGTCATATCCATACTATCACCATATTTGGTAATAATAGTCGGAAACTTAGATTTAGCCGTCTGAAACATTCCAATAATAATTGAAAAGGGAATTTCTATATTTCATTTACCACTTCCTAGTCCAATATCAAACTAGCAAGTAAGTTGATATCAGCGACTGAGATTTACCACTTGAGTCACATAAATACGAGTCTGAGCTACGAACTGAACTGATCAAGTCTACACCCATTTGTAAGCCCTTTTACCCTTCAATAGTTGGATGGTATTGAGGTGGGATGCTTACGAATGGATGGTGGGATCAGATCCCGGAACTAGTTGGAAAATACATACTTCACAGACGATTGTGATTAATTCCTGTGACGGTGTAGTTTTCATCTAGAGATTCTATGTTGGGTGCCGGACATTATGAATTAGAGTTAATAGCGGACATCGAAGTATCTGGCATTAGCTTGCCACACCATACTAGATGATACTATTTATTTTTCTGTTCGCATGACTCTTTCAATACGTTCTCATTGTCGCTTGAAGGTTCTCTCTACCAGTATTTTCTTACAATCAACGATTTATCTTCTCATACGTACTCTGTAAAAAGGGTTGGACGTTCCTATCAAAACGCATCTCACGCTCCGAATTGATTCGCCTCTCTCCTTGCCCGGATGAGGACTTCTCAAACCATTTCTTCTTTCATTTCTTCTTCTCAACAAATCGTTCCTCAAGTGGCGTTCATTAATTATTCATTCGTATGAACACTCTTACTTTTGCCTGACCTCCTCCGTACATCGACATTATGTTCTCCGTTTTCCTCTTTGTGGCGGACTTTCTTTACCCTTTTGTTACGTTCCATTCCAAGTGTATACAGCATCCCATTCCTTATGCATCACTGCTCAAGGAGCCATTCGTTATTTCTCCTGTCATCCCATGGTCGCCGTAGTATACAACGCTCTCTCCCGGATTTGCATTTTCAATTTCCGTTGCTTTGTTACAATCTCTACATTTCTATGGATTACGTGACCTACAGGTCACGTTATGTCACTCAGATGTCACCAGCATTACGTGCGCTTTCATTCATGAATGATTAATGTTGCTCCTGTTTCCAGTGGTAGTTCTTCGTATACCCACCGTTTAGGTAATACTCTACTTAAATATCTCTACAACCTTGGTTGTTCCTCTTGCTCTCACATTTCTTACTCTGTCTCTTCCTGTTATCGCACACATCATTGTTGCATTCTCATTTCGATGACATCTAATCTCTTTTATTGTGCTTTCTTTATTGGCCACGTTTCTACTCAGTGCATCATTGCCGGTGTAATCACTGTTTTGTAAATCATCCCTTTATTTTCACCGTGATCCACTCAGTACATCATTGCTGGTCTAATCACTGTTTTGTAAATCATCCCTTCATTTTTCACCGTGATACGGTCGCAGTGAATAACACATTTTTTCTTCAAATTTCGCCATTCCTCTTGCATTCTATATGGTATTTCCGAGTCCAAATTGCCCTTTCTAGTAACAAATGAGCGTAAATATATATATCTTTTAATACTGTATTCATTTATACTTCTTGCAACATCACTTCTCCATTTGCTTTTCTGTTGAACTCAAGATACCCAGTTTTCCTTCTATTAATCTTCAGGCTTCTATTTTCCACACACTTCCTTCAAATCTCTAGCTTCCTTTGAAGTTCTGTCATATTAGTATTGCATAATACAATATCATGGACAAACATCATACACCAGGCAGGGTTGGAATTATTAAAAAAAGTTTTAAACATGTTTCAAACAGAGGTAACTGTTTTAAACATTTTGAACATTTGTTTTAAACGTTGTTTTTAAGCCGTTTTTAAAACATGTTAATTTTATCTTCATTTGTGAAAGAATTATATTATTTTTAAGAGTACTAAAGGGTTGATTTTTACCAGAAAAACGTACGTAATTTGTCCCGTGTGAAAGCTAGTTTCCAAAATAATCAGCATTATGGCGCCGCAAGTCTACAGGTGAAGACATAAAATGCGTTGTTTTGATTTGTTCTTTATCGGTTGAATGCTATAAACAGGAGATATTAATTCGCTGGTAATAACATGGAACAAGATGTTCATATTTCAATTCTTCCTTTTTATTTATTGTGAGAAACTGCCAGGAAAAGAAAAACTTCATAGGCATGTGTTTGCTTCTATGATTACATTGCTCCATCCCTTATTTTATGTTTATGAGGAAAGGGACTGTAGTGAGTAACTCTGCAGATTTGATAATAATTTTTAATTCGGTGCTTTGAGTTTATGTCGAGTGGTAGAATTTATTAGGCACCCTGCTTCTTTGCTGTTCGCATATGGACTCATTATCAGTGGGTTGCACAGGAAGAAAAAATATCTGAACACACTTTATTAAAGTTAATTCTTCCGAAAATAATAAAACCGTAAAAGCCAAATGTAGACTGTGTAAAAAGGGGCAGGTCTTGTTGCCCGAATGAGATAACATTTCAAGAGGTATAATTCAAATCCCAACCAGGAAACTAGAGAATTTTCCTTCAGTATTCCTCAGCGCTCTGAGATATACTCAGCCTCCTATCAAATTGAGTACCACAGTGCCTTTGGTATTCCAGGGCACTTTGGGAGATAAAGACAACCGAGTGTGGGTCTGACTCAAGGTCCGTGGATGTTGAGCCGCGCGCTGTTACAGGTCCCTTCATAACTCAGCTTTCTCCCTCTTGCTTTTTCACGAGGATGGATGACGTCACATGGGGTAGAAATCTTCCTCGCTTTTGGCCTCTTCTTTTAAAAGACAAGTCAAAGAAGGAGGAACTGAATACTGTATCACATTAAAAAAAATTGCGCACTATTTTATAGATAACAACTACAATGACAGGGTGAGAAAATCACTTAAAAGATACAGAAATAGTAAATAGAAAAAAATAACTAAAACTCGCCTACTTGGAGCGGAACTGGGAAGTACTTGGAGCGGAACTTTGAGCCCATTGCTTTTGTTTCATTGCATTTCTTCTTCTCATGTCTTTAGTTCTTGAGTTCAAGTAACGAACCGGAAAAACGTTCTTGCCCTCGCAAACAACTCGAGAGTCTTTTCGTCTTCACTGGAAAACTGCGTTTTGAGAAGTTCACAAAATTATTTTCTGACATTTGTCTTTCGATTTATCCGTTTCCTATGAAATTCACGAAATAATATTTCACAGTCCTTTACCTTTTGCATCAAATAATCAGGCGGAGAGTGGAGGTTGCCACGTGATATAGTTTCTATCCATCCCTTTGATGTATGTTCATTAGGTGTTACATCGCGATACTTTTCAGATTTTCTTGCAATGTATCCTGCAACGTATCTAATAGCTTCTTTCGATTCTCTTCTTTCGAACTTCAAGTCAATGGGCGATCGCTTTGATTGAAATTCTGCTGATGCCTTTTTAGGACTTTTATTTAATTAACAGCGTCGTCAACATTTTATAAACAGCCATCAAACAGGGGCTGTGTCATTATAATTTCGGTGCACTCACAGGATGAGGAAGGCGAGATCCTAACATTAGTAAACGCAACCTGTGCTTCACAACTGGTAAAGGGTTCGTGTAGAAGTTGCCAATCCCACGCAGTTGGGAGAAGAGGTTCTCCGAGGCATCTTGATTTAGTTTACGAGTCAGAATGTACTTAATGTCATCGATTTGAAGATGTACAAACCCTTTAAACCGCGGATTGACATAAGGAAACCGTGCTGGAAGGGAAGCATGTTGGGTTACGTCTATGAAATCATTAACTATTTGAAAAAAAAATTCAACAGCAACATGTTCGTGTGGGGCTATAAAACGTATGGCAGCTGCAGTATGGTGGGAGAAAGTTCCATTGCAGTGGAAACTCTCTACCTGTCATTTTGTTTCACTGTAATATGGTCCCAAGTCAGTTTCGGACAATGTTTAAGTTCACTAGAATCATTCCTGATAATACTTTCTATTATCTGTTTCTGCACAAGATTTTCGTTCCACTTAAGCCCACTATAAATAAAAACATTTCTTAAAGGTTTTACCAAATGAGGAACGTCTTCAAACACCCAAATTCTGTTTTCTAACCAGGGATGTAAAAAATAAGGCTGTTCAGAATTTACTTTTAGGTCATTCCATAATTTTCGATTGGTGCCACTCATATAAGATACAATCGCAACAATTTTGTATCCCACCATTTCAACTTTAGATATTTTTTTCAGTAAGAGTGCTGCGGTCATTGGTTTATCGAAATTATAATAAACAGGTTCCTTCCATTCCAATGTTAATTCGCCAATCACTACTACATTAAACCGCGACATTCCTGTGTGGCCTCAAAAACATATAATCTTCATAATCGTAACACATTCGTGAATTTACGTTCATTTAATCGAACATTAACACTGACAGTTTATCTGATTCTTTCAAAATTTTACACTGTTCCCTTATTAAGTTTAAAACGGGTGTCAAAATTCCAGGAGGAAACGGCAATTTTTTTTTGCCCAGCGCCGCAGTGTTGCAGAGCCTGGCAGGGGAATTCCTATCTCAGATCTTTGATAGGTGTACAATTTTTGAGAAATTGTACGTTGGGTTAATGCAGGGATAATATCTTTCTGTTGACATCTTTGTTTCTTCTTACCAGTTAGAAGCATAGCAATCTGTCCCGGAGTAAATACTTTACCAAGTATGGATTTAACTTTTGTGTTGACCATTCGCTGCAGTCTTGTGTTGTTTAAGTTTTAAACTTTTTTTTGTTCGCTATGCTCTTATATTTCCATTCTCACTGTTTCATTTTCAGTTCTAGAGTAGCGATTTGGACACGATATGATGAATCTACTTCTCATGATAACCTTTGAATGTCTTCAGAACGAGAATTAATCTCGTTATTATGTTCTAATTTCTCCCTTTCTGCAGTACACACGAAAGAAAACACAGACAGAGGATTTTCTTGTAGACTCTCAACTCGCGTATGTGATTTCATATCTTCACTTACCTCCTGCAACACTTTTTTTCCTCGTACGTCTATCTTCTGCACAACTTGCGCGAGTTATCTAAACCAGTGGTTCTCAACCTTTTCAAGCCTAGCGCCCCCTTGGGTGAATGAGATTGTTCTGAGCGCCCCCCGTCATCTTAACCCAATCCATCAAGGCACAAAGTCGAATGTAAGACTTGGACGAAGCACACAGCACACACACACACACAAACACACACACACA
>JAGDQP010038796.1:732-18008 GCA_022664845.1 Lepisma saccharinum
TGACAATAGCTCATGTCGTCGCTGGTTTAAAAAAAATAGGGGGCGGAGATAGAAACAGTCAAGATCTGGACGTCCAACAATGTTTTTCGAAAATCACGACAAGCCATACAAAACAGCCAATATGGAACGGGGGAGGAATTGGTGGAAACCTTCCAGGTACACAGGACCATTTGAAAGACGTCTCGAATCGCTGTGTTTCACCACAAAGTTCGATCTTTGGGTTCCACATCAACTGAATGCAACTCAACGGGAGAAGCGACTCATGAAGCGTACCGGTACAAAAATGACACATTGTCACGAGTAATGAGAAATGGGTTCTGTACCGGAACGTAAAGCTTCGAAGGACTGTGTGTCGCATTTCTGAATCTCCTTCAAATCAAAAATCATCTAAAAAATAATTCACTGGAAAAATAAGTCCTGGAACCTAACCAAACCATTAACGCCACCTTCTATTGTCAACAGTTGGATAGAGTGAGAGCAGCATTGCGATCGAACGACCCAGGCCTCCCTCGTCCATCGCCAAGGAGTCATCATCCACCATGATAATGCCAGACCACATGCTGCTGTTATCACCCGTCTTATTCTTCTGTCTTGGCCCCTAAAGACTACCACCTGTTTCGCGCTTTGTGGAAATCCTTTGCCCGGAAAATCCTTGTTGATGTGGAGACTGTGAAAACTATCGTACAACAGTTCTTCGTCTCCAAACCCCAAGACTTTTATCAGTCTGAGATTCATCTACCAAAAATATGGTATTAGGTCATCGACTGAGGGAGGGCGACTATATACAGTCAAGGCAAGTTCCATTTGGTCTTGTTCGCACTTTTATATGCTCACCAAAAAATGGGTAGAACTTTTGCATGTACCCAAAGCATTATTGCGTATAAAATATTCAGAATTTATTTTTATTTAATTTCTGTCTAAAAGTGTGCGGCCCATGAAGCTACTACCCATCATATACTGGCCTTAGTATGGGAAGAAGTTGACCACCCCTGAACTAGAGCAAACAGAAGGCGCGAGTATTATATTCCCATTCTCAGCTCTCATGTTGGGGTCTGGGGATGTGAACAGAGTCTGCTTGCCAGTCTGTATAGTAAACAGTTGGAAAAGAGTCCATCACTGTTTATTTGTTAAAAACTATTGATATTTGAAAATATGTGTGTGAATTTACTACTTACAATACGGGACAACCACTGATAATACGGGACGCATAAATTTCACCTGAAATACGGGACAGGTGGCAACCCTAATAGAAGGTGAGTACGGTAAACTGACAGCGACATAGAAAACTCACATATAAATATTGTAAAGATTTTCCTCAATGAGAAAACAGATGTACAGGGAGATACCATCAAATTGGAGTTTGTTAGCTAGTGTGAATGGCTAGGGCTCCAAGCCTCGTCCAGCATTGTGAAATGTGGAGAAGGAGTTAAAAACCTAATCTTAATTTACCTTTGAATTGGATGAAGCAAGTTGTTCTGTTTTTCAGAACTTGAAGTTCTCCGTTCCCCTCCCCATAAACTTACACTTCTCCCTTTCTCTTATATAAACTCGAAGCAATCATGTTATGTCTTCCCTTATTGGGCTTGATATTTCAATCAGTTCCATCAAAAAGCAGATCAAAAATTAGAATTGCTCTAAGTTTGCATACAAAAGAAACGAAACTATTAAAAATTTTCATTTTTATTTTCAAGTTTTTTTACATTTCGACCCCCACCCCTCCATATTTAAACTTTGGCTGATTACTTTAGCCAACTTCGTGATGTTTCTTTATTTTAAACTGGACATAATGAAACTAATTTTAATATTCTAGTACACATTTATCCTGATTGAAGGGAAATCGTTTGTTTTCACATTTTCAGTAATTTCTGCCCTGTCCCCCAGTTGCGGAACTGAGACAATCAGTATCAATTTTCTGAATGCACTTCCAGCGTAATAAAATGACACCATTCGCTATATTTTTTCACGCAACTGCACACAGGACCAATTAAGCAAACCCACTATGGGTCACTGTTGAACATCCTTCTTACAGCCGCGACTTGTCACGAAGGGACTATCATTTGTGTGGACCATTAAAGGAAGCGTTAGTGGGACAACGTTTTTCCGATGCCGAAGAGGAAGTACTTATGCACAGTTGTCTTCGCACAGGTCCAAATACTTCTTATGAAAACGGAATCAGGAAATTGCCCATCCTCTTCGGAAAGTTCTGTAGCTTTAAATGGAAAATAAGTTGAAATATAACACAAGAGTACTTTCGAAATAAATTAAGTAAGAAATTAGGTCAACAAATTTCGGTTTATATTCCTTGTATTTCGTTCATTCGGTATACATGTAGACTGTTTTCTTGAATTACAGTACCATGCTTGCGTACATCAAATTAAAAAAGTGAGTTTATTCTGTTGTTTTAAACTCGTATTGGGGGAGGAGGGTAAAAAAATCATGTAAACGTATGCATACAATGGGTGCTGTGATGACTGAATATGTACAACTTCACCCGAGTGAATATGTACAACCTCACCCGAGAGCACGTAACAGTTTTTACTGAACCTGATGCAAATTTGATTTCGTTATCAGTAAAGCAAAGAATAGGTTGAGAGCAATAAATATCTTTCGATTTTAAATTTTATTTAAGGTCTTTTGGCATCTTTGTCTCAGGCTAAAATGTCGAGTACTTTCGAACAACTATAAAACAGATCCAGTGTCTCTTTTAAGTCTGGCTTATGATAACCACCCGATTTCGAAACCTTCTCCGAGGCATAACAGACTTTGTATCATTCTTTTACGGCTAACCTTGTTACAGAAACCTCCGTTTGGCAGCCGAGTTAAAGTGCTTTTTAAGTCGTCGTAACTGCTAACTTTATAATTTACCGCCAGTTTTACAGAAGAAACTCTGTTGAGTACATTCAAGGTGTGATTAGGGAATAAGGTGGTTAACGCTATTGAGTTGTCAGTCTCGTTAAACACCTGTTTCTACTTATTTAAAATATTTCATTGTCTGGTTAAGGTGCAGCTTTGCTAGTAACTAACAGTTAAACATCAAACTCATAATTAAATTAACCAGTTAGCTCGTTAAATATTGGTTTCAAAACATTTGGGAAATTGCTACCTATGAAAGATGTTGCATATGATTTCAGATTCATTCTCTTCCGATGATAGAATTGTATTAGAACACAAATAAAACTTCACGGTTCTTTTACTCATCTTTTATAAATAATTTCATACCTTTTTACATTTTTTGGCTTTAGATTCAGTATGCTTTGGCATAATTGAGGTTAGATTATATTGTATCAAATATAAAAAGTGTAAGGGCCGTGAAGTGATTACAATGTAGCAGCTTATATTTAACAAGTACTTCATGGATTGTGGTAATGAGAGAGCCTCGGCAGGACGGTTTTGATAAACTTAACTTTATGGCCTGCAGCTTCCGCCAGCTAACCAGTCATATGTACGCTTTATACCACTCATTCGCTTACAAATAATTATCACAGACGCTTTTCTAGCTGACCTTTGGAATTACTTAAACATACTTATACGTGTCAGAGATTTCAATTACTTTCATAAACACTATAATTATTCCCGATTCTTGAATTTAGAGGGTAAGAAGAATACAGAAACATTGGTGCCATTAATTCTTCCGGCACCGGTGCAACAGCCCCAGGAGGAAAATTGTCTTTGTTTCACGCATCACTTGGCTATTAGTGTTTTTTTTTTTAAAAAAAAAGATACTGGATGCTTCAATCCATGTAGAGTTGGAGAAATTCAGTTAACTCACGCTAGAAATAAAGGATATCAAATTAATAGATAGTCTGCTGAAGTCTAATTTAGAACCGTTCATATTATAGGTAGATTTGAGTAGATATTAGATAATGGTTAATATTATTATTTGGTGATTAATGCCTCCATAAAGTGTTCAGTCATTCATATATCTATTGTTTGTATCAAGTATTATTCTGTGAAAAAGATATAATGTGAGTATCCAATCCTTAAATATAAAATTTTAAGCATTGTTCTTTGCTTAAATATAATAGCTTTACGAGAATAAACACCGAATAGTCAAGAAACTAATCCTCGACGGCTGGAATTTGAAATATATTATGCCAAAGTATCAGCATAATTGTGTTGGGACTTTGATTCAAGAACGAAAATGTTAAAACTAAATAATTCTCTCTCTTTAAAAGGTGGGATATTCAGAGAATCCGAGAGCAACGTCAGTATGAGAAGCTTAGACAGCGACAGAACCAAAGAGGGCGTGGTCATTCACGTCGTGAAGAAGAGCCATTGAGTTCATTGTGGCCAGATGCTGATGATGCTTACCTCTTGGAAGTGGCGGATTCAGTGCCTGTAGCTGCTTTTGGTTTACCTATTACGAAGTTCCAAAGCAGGTAAGCATGTAAAGTAGTTTTATACTGAGTTTAGGAGCGAGTTTCTTTAAGCACTCGAAATGCAATTTGGTTATAGAAATGTTTATTATTGAAAGGCGATTTTTTTATTTTTAATCTATGAAATTCTAGACACTTTCTATCTTATTGTTTTCGCTACAATGCTTCCATTTACTGAGGAATTGGGAAGACAACGCGAATTCTACGATGTAATGAAGCTTCTGTTCATTACAATAAAGAGTATTTTGTAAAATTTAGAAGTGAAGATGTGACCTTATTACTTAAAGACAGTCATTGTGCATGTCAAAAACGTAACTATTCGTAGATAATGTACGCCATGTGCACGATTCATAGAATATCACGAAATGAAATTTACAAAGGAACGAACAAATTGTACCTTGCAGAAATTATTCATTCATTCATTCAAAATCACATCAAAAGAGTATATTTCTCTTTGAAAAAAAGTGTAGAGTTGAAAAGCTCTCTACGGGCACATGAAGTTAAGATGAACGGTATTTTTGTTTTTTCCTGGTAATAGCATGGGTAGGAAATATAGTCTTTGCTATGAAATGTTGAGATGCCAATCAACTCAGAAATTTTGAGACTGCGCGAGAAGCCAAACTAATCTAAAAGAATGACTTACGTATGGTCAGCTTCTTTGTGGAATGTTTCTCTTCTGGTACAAGGCTTAACCAGGTGAAAAAATAGATAATAATAATAAAAATAGATAATAGATAATAATAAAAATAGATAATAGAAAAATAGATACACCTGAAGAATGTGTAGAATGATATAGATGATGTGGTGGTCTGATTTTATGCTTTTTGTATATTAACCCTCGCAGTACCAAGATCAAAATAATATGCCTAAGATGGTATGTTGACTCCATAGTCATTTGTAACGTTAAGGTCAGAAAATGATCAAAATATAAAATATTGATATAATACTGGCAGTTAATATTTATTAGAAAGAGCAGAACGTAATTTCCACAATATTACGAATATTTAAATTAGCACAAAAACTCAAGTGCTAATTTACAAATTTATAGTCAGATTTACAGTCAAAATTACAGTTACACACAACCGAACACATAGCAGAAACTAACGAAATGAGGGAAGCGCCTACACTCGCTTGCATGGAAATGCCGTACCCTCAGCGCCATCTAGTGAACTACATTTGGCAGACTGCCAAAAATTTTCTTTCTTCCTTTCGGAACGTGATAAATGATTGAAAACTTTCATTTATTCCTTGATTGCCTAAGATGGGGTCAGTGTGATCCCATTCGCAATTTCTATAAACAAACAAACAAATTAAACTGTTCGAAACTTACTAAGTAGACAAAATTATGAAAGAGACCTTTATAGGAGGATTCCTAGAAAATAATTTTAGCATACATTTTTTAAACCAGCAAAAGAACTACAAAATGTCCAGCTGGGGTCAAATTAACCCCATCTTAGTACTGCGAGGGTTAAAGTCTTGGGTATATAGGCATTTTAAGGTATCATGTGTTATCATTACTACATGGGATGGTGCTTTTAGAATAGCACTTTTAGCTTCTTGGTGCCATGTGTAACCATTCTTTTGTTCTAAAGCAAAACTAATTGCTTTCATTAATAAGAGTCGATTGGAATGTGTTTACATACATTTTAATAATAATTTCGATTTGCTGTAAATCTTTTCATACTTTTGAGGGATGCTTAGAAATTTGCTAATTGATTTTGAAAGTTGAGGGGAGAAATTTGTACGTTACACTATACTCCCTTGCTGACAAAGTAAATTTTATGTCTTCAGAGCGTGCACTAGACGCAATTTGTTTGAGTCAGTTTGACTCCGTGCAGAAATTGGAGTCAACAAACAAAATTTGACAGACAGTAACTATATAAACTAACAATAAATATAGTTGTAGCACAAACAATATTTATATTTAAAAGGAAGTGAAGTGATTGAAATCAATACATATTTTAAATGAACTTTCAAAAGTGCATTGTATTTACCTACTAACTACATAAGCACCACACTATTCCTTTATTGTTGAATTCACAATTTTTCTTCACCTATTCAGAGTAACATTACACTTTATAACTGCTGTTTACACAATATACAAATACATTTACAAAAGTTACTTTCTCTGCTTCATCGTAAAAGTTGCTAGAGCTCTCGAGTATAAAAATTCAGCCATACGTGGCCCATTGGTGAGTAGAAACATATGAGTCTTCAAAATTGGAGCTTTTTTAGTGAACTTCTGTTACTGCGTTTAATTCTGTTTTGAGTACTGAATGCTCTTTCACAAGAGACACTACTTAATGGCAAAACCAAAACACATGAAGCCAACACTAAATTATAAGGAAAGGACTCTTTCATTTGGGAATTGTCTTCCACACACTTGCAACACAATTCTTTAAGAGAGAAATTCTTCAGGTCACTCAGTGTGTGCTTGAACATTGTAAAATCAGCATGTACTCTGTCCTTATCTACAACAGTTGCAGATCTGTCAACAGTCATCTCCAGCTGGGAATTGCCATATGTAACAATTTATTATCTATGGATGTGGGATACTTCTTGGGATTCAAGAGGGGGTAAAATGTCTAGAGAATCATTTGGAAATCTCGCCGTCAAATTTTCAATTAGATTCCCAATAAACCTGTACTTTACATTTTCTACTTGCCGTCGATAGATTTCTGATAAAGAACGGTGCCCGATATCCTTGTATTTCACATCCTGATCGTGAGAAGCATCATAAGACCTTTTTCGTCCAGAAACTCTCCTACACTGGGTCCCTGAATACTCCTCAATTGAAGCACTTTGTTTACTGGCAGTCACTAAATTTGTTTACTGGCAGTCACTAAATGTTGTATTATTGATAAATCAAACCCTTACACAACTTTTCAATGCACAGAAAGCACCCAAAAGTAATTTGGTAAGATAAAGCGAAATGATCTTCACTCATTGTAAAGTTATCTTGCAAATGGATTTTTGGACTTTTTTTTTTGTTTGGTTGTTTGTTTCAGATTCTTACTAGCGTTTCCCAACATCTATTCACAGCCTTCACTGCTGAATAAAGTGGCAGCCAACGTATAGGCTTCGGTTCCTGTAATTACACAGCTTCACAGTGTAGTATTTCTTCAAGTTCCTGAAGCCTATTATATCTCACTGCTGAACTGGAATAGTATTTGTACAGCTGGTCAATATAAATATACTATGTAAGGAACATATAGAAGAAGGCCGGATAGGCAATATAATAGGTGAAATTTGAAGAGAAAGAAAAGGAATTGTACACACGTAGTATCTTGACGAAGTTCACGAACACAATTACACACTCAACACTATAAAGTCACTTAAAATCTCACCGATCTGCCGTAGCTCAATTGATAGAGAATTGGCTTAGCAATCGTAGGTCTTGGGACCATCGTAGAGGCCGCCCAGGTTTTGCCAAATTTTTTTCTTTTTTTCAGTCACACTAGACAAATGGGGGGAGTCCGTATAAACAGATGGAATATTATGTAAATAGGAAATATGTGGTCAGCCACGCAGTGCTGCTACTGTAACGTTCTTGCATTACGATCCCTTTGGATTGAAAAAATTCTACTATGTGTGTATTGCAGACCTGATGTTTTCGGATTACGGGAAATAGTGTAGCAGCTTTTCCCTGGAAAAACATTAAATAGTTTTCAAAACATTAACAAAGAACACTGTGGGAATAACAATTCTTGATTGAGAAGTAAATGTTTCTACTGACTGACTTGAATTGATTTATGGCCTTAAAGACTCAGACCGTCTACTGATTTCTCACAAATGTGGAATAATATATATTTTTTTCCTACAAAGTAGTTGTTGATTCAATGTACGTATAGTGTCATTGTCCTTTCCACTAGTATAAGCTATTGAAAAAAAAGGTGGGGATTTTAATTGTTTTTCTTTTCTTATTTCTAGTGAGTTCTCTTTACCTTGGTTGCTTCCCCGCCCGAAGTCGTCGGTTGGGAACACCAGTGCTACGAAACGAAGGCACGATAGCAAGAGATAGAAGACTTACCATTGAATATTGGTATTGTCAAGAATGACATGTGTGCTGTTAGTAACATATTGTTTAGTGTTCACCATATGAAATGGTGATTGATCGTTTTGTGAAACAGTGGCATGGTAAAGCACTAATTGAATGGCGCAATGGAAAATTTCATTCAGGTACAAATCCCTTGTGATAATGTTCGAACAATCCTTTTAAATTTAAAGTAGTTCCTACTTTTAATGTAGGTTCTGTTGCGTGAACTCTTTTAATTCCATCCTGGAAGAGAACATATATTGAGCCAATTGTGTGGTAATGAATTTGAATGAGATGAATAAAGTACGAACATGAGAGAGTGAAAGTTAGACAATAATACGTTACTTCCAATTATCCAGACAACTGATATTTTACCAGTGCAACATAGATCGTTACAACGTGAACAATCATTGCTTGTGAATGAACTAGAGAAGTTATTTTTTCCTTCTTTTGAAGTTTAATTGACGTGCTAATCATTATTGAAAAGTTGTGATTTTATGCAAACTTGTGGACCTGTGATGAATTGGGAAGGGGGGAGTGGGGAATTGTTGACTTCTATTTCACTTGGTTTGTCAAGATAGCGTTGATGGATTCTTAAAATGAATAATAGAATTTTTTTTAAAGGTTGTGGCACATACTTTCCGATTCAATCAGTACTTGAAAAATATACTCAGAAGGCATAAAACGGTAGCCCATAATGCAAGCATTCACTCTTATCTTCTTTTATCTCACACTAAGTGTTTCCACTTAAAAAGCGAAATGATAGTGGAAGGTCAATCATTCGTGCCACACGATTGTAAATGACTGAACTGCTGTAAACTCCAAAAGAGAAAGAGATATATATAAAAGAGATATTTGAGCTTTTATTGCAGTTTTTTTATTTAGTTTCCATTCCTTAATGTACGGGGTTTATATGTGATGTACACTCAGCTTCATAGAAAATTGGGAGGTGGAAATGTTCTGATTCCGAAAAAGGGGAAGCATTATGCAACATTAAGAGGAGTTAGACAGCGATCTGAGCAATGAAATGTTTAATTGGCATTTCATATTCCTTTTTTTTTTTACACTACGTCATATTTCGGACGGAAAAATTTCCTCCTCTATTCTGTGAATCTGAGTGTACTTGGGTGTTACATTCGTGTGTAAGCACTAGGTTTAGTCTGCTGGTCACTTCAGCGTATCAAATAAAGGTGTCAAACAGGGTTTGCCAAGATAGACCCAGCCCAATAAAACCCAGTGAGTTTATTAATTATTACTTAAATGAGGGTACGTCACAGAAGTGCGTTATAATGAAAACCATTGCATTTTAAATTGTTAGAATGCAATCACGACTGTTATTATACCTAGAATAATATTGCATATTTCTTCTCAGTCCAGTAACTCCTAACCTCGCGATTAATATCAAGAAGGTTAAAAAAAAAAAAAAACTTTACTGCTGCGAAAGTTGGAGTACGACCCTAGGAGATGAACATAAATTATGAGTGTTTGAAAATAAGGTCTTGAGAAAGATATACGGGCCGAAGCGGGACTAGATGACTAGGGAATTGAGGAGACTACATAATGAACTTCACGACTCACCCGAAGTTGTAAGAATAATTAAGTCGCGACGACTAAGATGGCATTCCGTGTATCTCGGATGGGAGGAGAAACGAAGATTATATTCCATCGTGGTCGGTAAACCGGAGGGAAAGAGACCGTTGGGAGGATGATATTAGAAGGGATCTTCGAGAAGTAATGTTTGTGATAAAATCTAGCTTGATCTTGCTAAGGATAGAATCTTATGAAGAACATTTGTTACTGCGGCGATGAACTTGTGAGTTCCGTAAGCAATAAAGTAAGTAAAATCTACATAACTTTGTGATATTGAAATATAAGGAAGTATTCAAGTTCAGTAAGGGCCTTTGTTAAGACTCACTTCATTCCAGCATTCGCCTGGTGAAACAGCCGAAATCCAAAAAACTTATCAGAATGCTTGACCGTGAGGTTCGGACCGACGTGCCTACCCATTGCCGATCCGAAGTCCTTGATGTTACCTAACATCCCGACCACAAGGACTGAGTACTCGGTCTGGTGGTTAGTGTTCCGGACGGCCAAATGACAGTGAGAAGCTTGAACAGCAATACAGACAGTGGCCATGGTGGCTTAGTGGTAGAGCGCTTACCTCTGGTGCGTGGTTCGATCCCTGCTTATGCCATGTGGGCTTTGTGGGGAATAAACACCGTGTGCATGGGTTTTCTCAGGGTTCTCAGCCAAAGTTGCTTTTATAAAGGCCCTCAAAGAAAAAAAATCAGACCCTGCTTTGGAGGATTAGTGAGACCATCCCGAATGGGGTTCTCCGTCGCTTTCCTCAGTCTCACCTGTGACTGGTGGAATGCTGGGGCCTATAATTATCTTGGTCCCCGAACCACGCCGTGGCTTCAATCTGGTGCACATATCTTGAAGTGAGGTCACCCCATACAGAACAGGTCTGCTCCAAGCCTCTCGATTTAACAGTAGAAACCATTGCCGCCCCGGGTCCCGCACATTGAGGCATACGTCGTAACAGGCAGAAAATTATGTTATTAAGCAACTTGTCTACTAAAAGGTGCCCCGCAAAATACATTTGCCTAGGGACCCGCAAATCTTAGGGGCGCTACTAGTAGTAACACATCGTTACAGACTAAGCTACTGAGGTCTGTACACTGCTTTACATTTACGTGCATTGACATTTTATTTCTGAACCCCGAAAAACCCCACCTGGACCCAGTTTGGCTGGGCGTTTAAAAAAAAAAATGTTCGAGTTTTTTCAAACCCTGGTATCAAATAATGCACAGACATAAGTAGTATTCAACTATTCTTGAGTAATAATAATTTTCTGTCCTCTGACATGAATACCTGGTAGTCCTACCCTTTTCAGCACATAGGGGTGTGCACCCTAACAAACATAGTGAAAATGAGATCTGCTTTTGTTTCTTTGGCATCCGCCGTACTTTTCCATCTAATATGGTCAACATATGCTCAGTGGAATTATCTGGTTCAGCTTCAGGTCATATCGGGGCTCTATCTTAACCACGTTTATTACGTTTGCGTACGTTTTTCACTATGACATAGAGTGCCATCTTCCATGAACAAGGAAGTATCCTTGAACAGGTCATCTCTAGAGAATATTGATAGCATTTCTCACAGGGATGGTAATATAGTTTTGTGCATTGATGTTGCTTTCACATTGTTTGAGCTCTGGACGATCATTCATACATATCCACTACCTCGATTCAAAATTGCCATTTTTTTCACAGTCGGCTGATTCATGCTGAATTAATGGCCGCCGCCTTGGAAAAATGGCTACCATATAGCACCTTTTTTTGTTATTTCTGTGTTTTTTCTCATTATGAATGCCTTTAATTGAAAAGAATTACTCGGACTTGGTATACATCATAATTTCGGATTCACCACATGACCAGCATAAAATATAGGCATACTCTCAATTATAGCGTAGCTAATGGCCGCAATCTTGGAAAAATTACTGCCGATGTAATTCTTTTTTCTTCATGTATTTTTCTAATTATGGATGGCCTTAATTGAAAGGAATTACTTGAAACTATGTAATTTTTTATTCAGTACATCCGAACACAAAATGTAGACATGAAACAATCAATTATCGGTTATCAAATGCCTGCCATCTTTGAAAACGTCCGGGAATATAGTACTTTTTCTTTATCTTTGCTTTATCTAAATGGATTTAGTTGAATTTATTTTAAGGCCAGTAGGTAACTATGGCTCAGGGATGAAGAAAGTGGGAGAACCGCGAGGAAACCCACGCACACGGTGTTTGTTCACCACGAAGTCCACATGGCATGCGCAGGGATCGATCCGACGACCCCCTAACACCAGAGGTGAGCGCTCTACCAACTGAGCATTTGTGGGCCCTGGATTTAGTTGGAAAGGATTTAGAACGGCATATTTTTAATTTCAGCACATCACCAGCATAACATTTAGGGATGATAAAGTCAGTTATAAGGTAGCTAATGGCCACCATGTTGGAAAAATTGCTTCCGTAATTTGAGGTTTGCTTAGCTCATTACTAAACAAATACTAAAATAACTTCCACTCTGCTTTCACAAACAAATAATGCAACAAAATTTTTCAACCGGCGTAATCCAGCCATTGAAATCCTTACACACATTGGAAGCAATAGGTTAATGGAGAGGGTTAAACCTGCCTGAAACAACCTATCGCTTAGGCAGAGAAAGTTTTGAGAATTAACAACATAGAGCACAAGCTATGTAGCCATTTCTATTACTGGAATGAGGTTTTCGTAGCAAGTTTGAACAGTGAAGAGTGAATCGAGTGAGTGAGCAGGTCTATCGATGCGTCAGTAGTTGTCGCGTTAGTGGCCAAGGATGGGCTTGAAGAGAGCATTTCCTAGCCATGATTTTGTGTGACTGTAAAATTGGATTAGACAATAGAGCATGTATTGAAAGATTACAGCGTGCATTTAAGGTTCCTTGTCCTTCACAAACTGCTGCCTACCGATGGTTTGCCGAGTTTATAAGGGGGAGGGCTCCCTTCAAGATGAAGACCGTTCTGGGGAGGTCCACAACAACTACGGATGAAAATGTGTTGAAAGAAAACAGATGTTAAAAGAAGAACCAACATGTACATGCGCTCAGATTCAGTAAGCTCTGGGTATTGAATCAGCAGCAGTTGTACAGATCCTGCGTGAAAAATAACTTCATGTGAGGAAGCTCAAAAGTCGTTGGATACCCCACAACTTCACAAATTAGCAGAAAAGAGCGCGAGTGAATTGGTGACGAAAAATGTTGGATAAGTTCGATGGAGAAAGGTAAAAACTTATCATTGTGACAGACGATGGAAGGTAGACATAACCAATATGACCCGGAAACGAAGCATCAATTGTTGGTCTGGGTCTTCCCAGTTGAGGATTCTCATTCCAAAGTAAGGAAATCAAGAAGTGTTGAGATGACGATGATTTGCTCTTTCTTCTCGCCTAATGGCCATATTGTGGCAGTTCTGCTGGAGGTACAAAAGCCAGTAACTGCATGATGGTATAGTATAAACTGCCTACACGCAGTGTTTGAAGCGCCGAGAAAGAAGTGTCCAAAGTCAGGCCTTCGCGGATTACTCTTCCACCACGACAACGCCTCTGCCTATACCGCCAGGAAAACGACTGTTTTTCTGAGCAAGTCAAGATTTCGAACTTTGGCCTATCCAGCCTACAACTCGGATCTGGCCCCGAGTGACTTTATTTTTCCATAATTTGGAAGAAAGAACTTTGGGCCATAGATTTCTACCATCTCGAAAGAAGTGTGGCGTTCGACATCCCAAAAATGGTTTGAGCGGATGAGGTGTTTAGACAGAGAGTGATGATGAGTACTTTGAGAAGATGTATAAATATGAGCTCAAAATTTTAATGTTTTCTCATTCATTCTCAAAACTTATTGAGAAAAATAGATTGATCACGTCCTGTACTTAGCAAAAAATGCAAGCTGCACTATTTAGCCAATCATATTTAAGATTACTTTAAGAAATATTAGTGCTCCAAACGTTTCTTGCATAGACTGTAGGTGAAAAAAACACATATTACCGAAACACTCAACAGAAACTATGAGGAAAACACTATAGGAATCTCCGGTCCCTACACGCAAGAAAAATGTAGTGCTAACAAAATTCCAGTCATCCCGTCTTTGATCCCCAATGATCAGACTAAATAGTGAAAGACTAACAAAACTAAAAATCAGAACATCCCGAAAAGTAGGTAGGTTAACACTATATGCGCCGGAAGGATAATATCCTGAACCGCAGTTTCGACAGACGTGTTTATATTTTCAGAACCATGAACCTCCACAATAAGCCAGCTTTCAACTTCTGGGAAGAATAGGAATCACCTGACAGTTCAGTGTCCCGGACATGGACGTCAGAGGTATTCGACTAGCCTCAGGAACTACCATGACGTCAAAACTCCCGACAGACCAGCAAAGCAGAACAAGAATTAAGATTAGGACCGGATCTACAGAGACATACGAAGTTTCAGAGATTTATACAGAGGGAAAGAATGACAGAGTTAGTGCTCAATGTTACATGTACGGTGATGGTTATTAGAGAAATATAATTCTAATATCCTGAATTCATCATTCCAAGGAGGTTCGAGTCCTGTTGGCGGCTATCCTCCTTTTGACAGACAGCCTGTCGGAGTGTTGAATATGAACGCTCTGTATATCTGAAGTTACGTGATGGGTTCATTTTTAATGTTTGTTATGATCTCTAATGCTTCGACAACCAAGAACCATGTTGCTCCTAAACAAAAGCACGCAGTAAATTGTGCCATCATTATTGAATAGTGTGTCATCTTTTATAGGCGAAAAGGGCAATTCCACGCCAAATCGTCAATAATGATAATACAACTTGTTAAAAACATACCTTTCTTAAATAATTCGTATTAAAAAGTAAAATATAATTCGTTAATGTGTGACTGAAAAGAAAAGCATGAGGCGCGACAATTGAAGAATTCATAAAGTGACTATATGGGAGCGCTCCCCATAGTCTGGTCAAAATAAGAAATGACCTAGAAGAAATTATTATAGAAATGATTTTTTGCCTGTATGTTGAACAATATGAAGAGAGTAATTTGCTGAAATGACAATAATTTCCAAGTTGGGGAAACTTTTTTATGAAAGGAAA
Source organism: Lepisma saccharinum (assembly GCA_022664845.1). Classification (NCBI taxonomy): domain Eukaryota; kingdom Metazoa; phylum Arthropoda; class Insecta; order Zygentoma; family Lepismatidae; genus Lepisma; species Lepisma saccharinum. The sequence continues at coordinate 15,823 of JAGDQP010038796.1, forward strand.
TAGGTGCTGACATAAAAAATACTATTAGAAGTTTTTACTTTTTCAGGTGTGATTTAAATTTCTTTCCAAAACTAGTTTCAAATGGCCTTTTATTCCTAATAATTTTGTTAATAGTGTTTGCTATTGTTGTCGGTTGTTGTTTTTATTGTTTTGTCGGTTCTGGTGATTGTAATTCATATACGTCTCGGTCTGGGTATATGAAAGCGTTTCCTGCGTCCACTTCATCCCCACCAACCGAAATCACCCTTCTACCATTACTCAACATGAATCCCAGTAACGAGACGTGTTTATACAGCACGCTGAAATACATATGTGAACAGGTTGAACGACTGAGAATACCAACACCTTGTGTAACATTTGACCAGCCATTATGGATCAAAGCAGTGACCATCGTCACAAGAACTGAACTCAAAATAGTATGTAAACTAGGTGCATTCCATATGCTGATAAGTTTTCTCGACAGTATCGGCAATGTCATGGCCGGTTCTGGGCTGTCATAACTAATGACCACCTTTTATGCTGAACACATGGCTCGACATATGCTGTTAGGGAAACAGTATTCTCGAGCCATACGTGCTCACTTGTTAATTCTGTCTGCATTTATGTCCCAAATTCTGTGTAGAATAGTACAGCCTCAAGACGAAGATGGCAGAGAATTCGAGAATGATAACATACACTTGTCTACAGCAGATCTCAGGGATTGGAAATCTGCAGTCACAAAGCATGATGAAGATATTGTGCTTGATGATAAAGAGTTGTGTGTCTAAAACAAATTGGAAGAAAGTATCAGTGCGTGTAAAGAGAGGCTAGCGAAATCATCACGCACGGCTAAACTGTGGATACAATACATTGATTACATTGCGACCTTGCAGATGTTCATAGGAGCTGAACAAGAAGGGAATTGGGAGTTGCATCTCGTTGCAATGTTCAGGATGGTACCTCTTCTTGCAGCAACAGGGCACAATATGTATGCCAAATGCGGTCGCCTCTACCTACAGATGATGTCCGAATTACGTGTAATCCACCCATGGCTATATAACCAGTTCCACTTGTATGGTAATCATGTTGTGCGACTGATTTCTGGTCATTAGAATGGATTGTCGACTGATCTTGCCATAGAACAATGCATGATGAGAGTTCTGAAAAGTCGAGGGGGGCTAACGCATTGAAGAGGCATGTCGGAAAACGTGTGTGCTACATGGATTCACAGTTTGCACATTGAGGAACATTGTAACAGGACTTGCTGTTGGTGACGCAGATCAGATCAACTGTGATGATGCTGATAGTGTTGGATGGGTCATACAGAATTCCATAGATGGGAAGAAATATGCCTCAGCTGTCTTGAACAGAAGTGATCAAGTGAAAACCTTGTTGCAATTAACCAAGAGCGTACGAATTGGGAAGGAATCCTTTCACATTGATGAACCCACTCTGTTTTGGAGGTTGACTACTGTAATGGAAAGAGGATAACTTCATGCATCATTTCGAGAATGAACTTACTCAAACACCGACATCTCTATTTGAGGGCGAGTTCAAGCGAAAAGGTACCGAAGCAGCTCTTGCGCATGCTCTCACCCAAAACGTAGAGACTACACTAGATGTTCCAGAAGAAGTATGCGTTATTGATGGAGGTTGTTTGCTTCATCATGCTGTAGCGGATCAAAGCTCGCCTGGTATAGCAGTATACTGATGTAGTAGGCGGGCTTCGGCGGTCAATCTTCGGAGGCTATTTGACGGTCGCAGGTTCAGCATCCGCGTAGACCTAGGAGAGAATGTTTCAGGTATCTAAGCTTGTTGAAAGAAGCAGTCGACAGCAAGTAATTTTGTAGCACATACGTTTATTGACACCACTAAGTTCCGCAGTTAACAGTTGAACACAAGCACTATTTACAAGAAGTTGAGATGAAAGTTGTGAGCTCTTGGTAATATAGAGAGCGAGCACTTTCAGTCCGAATTAGGTTGGCGTTAAGAATTTAGTAGCCAATAGCTTGCAATAGAAAGCTCGTCCCTAGATTCTCACTAGTACCAAGACAAGTGCTGTTACGTTAAAGTTAAAGACAAACGAACAGCAAGGCAAACGGTCAGCCAGACAGACGAACAGAATAACAATAACAGAGTAACAGCCCACGGACTTCAGGTAGTGTATCTTGGATGCTACTTCTACTGAAAGTGAAGAGTCAAGTCCG
>JAGDQP010038797.1:6336-18008 GCA_022664845.1 Lepisma saccharinum
AGCACGTGCTGTTTGTTTACAAACAAGCAGTAGTAAATGGTGGAGTACGCTAGCGAGTAAAAGCATGTGCTCATACTCGTAAACAAATGGTTGTGGAAGACGGACGGAGCCGATCACAGCGACCGAAGACAGTCAACGGAGCAGAAGACATCGGAGGACTGCAGAGTCAGCAGACCAGAACTGAATAAAAGCCGGCAGGTCAGAGCAGCAGGCACTATTCCGCTCACAGGAATAGTCGCATCCACTCCTCCTCCTCATCTTGGCCGGTTCTGCTACGAGAAGGGCCTAAATTCCTTGGTCATCTGATACTAGACCGCTCCTTACTACCGCCTGATCTGCTACGAGATAGGCAAAACTCCTAAGTCCAGATCTGAAACGAGATTGGACTTTCAAACTTCCTTTCTCTGCCAGGTAGTTGCCAACTACTTGGGCCATCGCCTGCCATACAACAGGCCGTTGTTTGGGCTACATCGACTGCAACAAGATGATTACAGAGAAAGTAATTTGAGATACTTTGTACTTCAAACATAAGCCAATATAGTTTTGTAGGGAGACCTTTTATTAAAATAGTGGACTCGTTATTTTTTATAATAAAAGGTGAAGAGATAAAAGACAAGCTACGAACCTTTCATTGCTTTACCTTGCTCTACCTAATAAACCAGTAATGGCGCCAGACTCAGTCACTCTGGGCATTGCGGTGGCAATTAAGGCGCTCCCTCAAGGGAAACATTACGATATAGTTTCTCAAGCTGATGGAGGAGATTTCGAATGGTCTCCGCACTGCAGTTGAATGCTTCTCCCAATGCTTCACATGTTTGGCCTCAATAGCAGCCGTGAGTGCCTCGTTGTCTATGACTTGTGGACATCCTGTATGTGATGCGTTCTGGGGGAACTCATCTCTATCCTTAAATTTGGTAAGCTATCGTTGTACCGTCCGCTCATTCACCAGATCCCTACTGAAAGTCTAGTATATTTTACTTCTTGCTGCAATAGCATTCGTTCCCAGTTTAAACTCGTACAGCATCAAGGTCCGTATAACGCTGTTTGAGTTTCTCATTTTTGACATACTCTCACTGACATCACCGTTTAACTGTGGTGACCACTACCAGCCGACAAGAGAAAACACATTACCTTCCTCTTATCTGTCTCACCTCTGAACAAACGATGTGGGGAGAGCGTGCAGTTCGACCACGTGAAAATCCGACATAACCTTTACATTACATAGTACATTTGTATGTACTGAAGAACCTTTATTATTTTATTCTAAGTTGGCAGTCGTAGTGTAAGTAAACACTTATCTATCAACAAGAGTTCACCTACCTGTAATCATAAGCAAATAATAACTGATGTCTTCGCGGAAACGCATGATGCAATAGTGCATTCGTTAGAGTCTTTCCATTGCCTACTGGCGAAAATTTAAAGCTGAATGTGAGTATCCGCATATTCTAGAAAGAAATCAGTTCAATAATTATTCACACAATTATATATTAATACCACAGTTAACATCACTGAGCTTAAGTGAAAGTATTAACATCAGGCAGTGAAACCACTAAAGCACTATGTCGGTATAAAACAATATTGTACGTTTATACTACCTCAAATTCGTTTTGAAAGTAACTACCCAAAATATTACAGTACTTAAGTCGAAATGCAAATTGACAACTAGGTTGCGTAACTATACACAGAAATAATACAGTCAGCTTTAATCCTACTATAAACGAATGCTTAAATTCTCAACAAGTGCATATACTCATAGTGCTGTTACCGCCTATAAAATCAATTTTATCTTTACCAAGTGAATATTTGCAAACCATATTTAATTAACGTGAAAAATTAGGTAGTCGAGACTTTAGTAGAGGAATAGCTAGCATGTTTCAAGTTCTTTAAATAAACATTAGTGCTTGAAAAAAATATTATTGTAACATCAAGCTATGAGAAAATAACGATTTTTTTTTTCTTTATACGAATCTTTTGTTTTAATTTGGGACTTAGCGGCTGTCTAAATATGTAGCCAAAGTCGCTGTAATAGATTATTATATTTTACAAACTAATTAAAATAGTTTCTTAAAGAAGAGACCCTATTCTATTTCTTTCCTTTCTTTCTCTCTCTCTCTCTGTACGTTCTCTTACCTTCATATTCTTTCTCTCACTTGTTGGTGACACTGTAATTTTGTCTGATAACAGGTGTATGAGAAATTGAGGTAGTAGTTATAAGCAATAAGAGAAAATCGGTTGGATAATATCCTGGCCAACATCAAGCCAGCTTTTATCACGAACACCTACTTATCGAAGATCTGTTCTAATGTTGCCCTCACAACGGCGTCTCGGTTTTCCCAATGGTCTCCTTCCATCCGACCTTCGAACTAGGACAGAATATAATATTAGTTTTCCCCCCATACGACCTACATGCCTGCCCACTTTAGCCGTCGCGAGTTCAGTATTGTCCAACATCTGTTGAATGTTACAGTTCGCGGAGTTCATTTGCTAGAGTCGTACTCCAGCTTTAACTGTAATGTTAACGTACTGAGTTCTGTGGTAGAGCAAAGTTTATTGGATTACTGAACATTTAGCTTTTAAACTGTTTTGGAGTTTTAAACTCAGTATCTAAATCTAAAGGACATAAATGGTCTTTTGAGATAAACAAAGGAATACGTTTTGGAGGTTTGGACATATCCCATCGACAGTACAAATTTGGATCATTACCCAATCGTATAATACATGCTAAGTTTGAGAACACAGATTATAAAATTTAAAAAATGACAAATGATAATTAACAATTTAGTTCCAATTTCAAGATTACACCAAATTTAACATATGCACCAACATCGTTAATTTTAGAGAGAGCAACTCACCTTCAATATTTAGGCTGTTTTCAATAGGTGTTGTTCTGAATGTCAATTCGCACTTCGTATACAAGAACTAAATGTCACTAATCAAACTTTCACTAAACGAGTATGTTCAATCATGTTTGAACAAATATTCAATGTTCGGGATGTCAATTGTTGTAGCTTTTAATTTGAATTTATTTTAAGGCCTTTAGGCAACTATGGCTCAGGCCGTATGGATGATGATTGGTTGAATTGATGGAATGAAGAAAGTGAGAGGAAACGGGAGCACCCCGAGAAAACTCACGCACACGGTGTTTGTCCACCACAAAGTCCACATGTCATGAGCATGAATCGATCCGACGACCCCTAGCACCAGAGGTGAGCGCTCTACCAACAGAGCCACCGTGGCCCCTTGTATCTTTGAAGATAATTGTCTGTCGGAGATAGCTTTGATAATCACTTGGCCATAGTTGTGGTAGAATTGGAGGAGGAGAGGAAATTTGGAAGGGTTTTTATATCTTTCTGTTTCTAAACGAAGAGACTGTTTGTAAAGTTTCTGATGGGAGAAAAGGTGGTGTTCCTAGGTAAAACTGTTTACATAATTTCAAAGTACATGTTGTATAATTTCGCGTGTTAACATTCACATCACTAATTGTTTCAGTTCGGCACGTGTCACTTGTGGAGGACGGAACAATTCTTAGTTCTGTGAGAAGCAAGGTCAGATTAAGGTTTTATGAAAGTGCTCTTACGTAAATTGAAAACACTCTTGGGAATAATCGTTACTCTTGGGAATAATCGTTCTATGTCATTACCTTGAACTGCTCTCTTGTTTCTCGTGTCTGGTCTTTGGAGCTACGAATATTTCTAATTGTTCCAAGCAATGATCCAAGTAATTTCTATAGTCGAGAGATGTGTCTCGGAACAACTCAGTTTATTCATGAGATTTTACTAGCTAAATATAACTTAATCTAAAATTTTAAATATAATAAAAATTACAATAATAAAATTCGATTACTCAACACTGTCGCCACTTTAAGAGATAAGGAACTCTAGGTATATATTAATAGTATACAACGAGAGTTACTTAAATAGTTACATAACAAATGAAATTCGTAAACTGTGGCTCTACTGTAAGAAAAAAAATTAACATAAAGAAATATTTCTACCATTTAAATAAGTATAAAATTGGAAACAAACTTATAAATCACTGTTAATCTTTGTTTTTACTTTTTTTGTAGTATTTTTAAAGTTCATTTCAATGTTCATCATCATATCGTTGAATATAAGAGTAACTGAATAAACATAGATTGAATATATGTCTATGAATGAAACACGTATTTAATCAAATATTAGAAAATCATAAATAATAATAGTAGATATACTGAAAGCCCAATTTCAACCATTGAGAAAAATAGCAGTATTTTGACTTAAATGAGAACAATGAAGTGTCTGTTGATTTGATATATGTTGTAGACAATTGTTTGTGGTTGTGTATTTTTAAATTGTTCTTGAAGTCAGGGTACTATTCACTGTAATAGTGTCCATTGTTCTTGTAGAAGGCGACACAAGTTCGCTAATCGGTACACTTGGTATACATTTCTTGTGAACAGGAATAACGCATTGTTCCTTGTGTTTGGTCGTCCATTTCTTACGAAGAACAACTAACTACGATAGGAAACCAATTTGCACTTGTTGATAGGAGTGTTGGATGACAATTTCAAATAATGGAACGTTGTCACTTGGCACTGTGAGGAGAACTGCACTGGGGACTTATTTTCTTGAATATGTCGATGATGGCCTGTCATAAGATGATGATCTACAGGGTGTTCCAAAATGCTGAAGTCCAGTGGGAGGTCGTTATTTGGCGAACGTTCTTCTTGGGTGAATGATGTTTTATTCACAGAAAAGGGGAGTTTCTGACGTGATTCAATACTAGGAGATCACTGTTGTATTAGCCTTGATGTGAATCTTTCCAGCAGGAAGCTGAAGATGCTCTGGTTGCAGTAGATGACGGTTAAAACTGGATTCAAATTGCAGCTGGTACTGGAGGCTGGAATTCTCGTTGAAATGGCAGATGGATGTTCTGGTGTGTTGAGCAGCTACAGGTTAAGAAACTTAGTCCTTAATTGTTTCAGGCGAACAACTGTTTACTATGTTCTTTGAAGTGCATGTTGGGTTGGTTGAAATGTGTTCACATGTATAATATATTAGGGAAGGGTTAAATAAATTTATAGCAAAATTAATTAATAAAGCATAAAAATTGAATAAAATGTGAACTGGCAGGAATTATTAAAATCTAAGAAAATCATGAATACAATAATGAATAAAATATAATGATCTTAAAACAAGGGATAAAGTAAGGTATGTAGTTGCTATCTCTAAGGTTGGTGCTTAATATCTAGTTTAATCCTGTATTTGGAGCTTTATCAGTAGTAAAATCGTAATATTTACATGTTATATATAATCCAATCAGTGAAGTTTTTGCGCAATAGCAAAATTCGGAAATATTTAGTTCGTATATGGGATAAGTTTCATTCACGTAATTTCAGTAATATCATATTGCAAATATTCGTTATTGTCTTTAAAAATGGAGAGTGAAGCAAAATACTCTTATTCATTTGGTGTGGTATTTACTTTCGGTTTGGCGAAAGATCATTATGGGGACCTTGCTCGCTTATCAACAAAATAACAAAAATATCCTATAAAAATGAGATTTGGTATGAGAGTTATCAGCAAAATAAGGTGTGTGGAGTGATATTGGATTGAAAGTATGGGTGGAAAGGGTGTAGAAAGGTTCGTATTTAATTATGTTAGTTTTGTTTGTATATCAGAAAAATCATCATTTAAAGCAGAAATGATTTGAGGCGAATAAGAAATATTTAACGCTACAAAATGAACTGTCGCGTTTAGGGTCACCTTTGTTTCTAAAATGAACTGATTCATACCGGGAGTAAGGAATGAATCTCGAACTATTATTGGTGTTACATAGACGTTCTCTATCTTACAGCCGGTGTGGTTGCGGCTGAACTTAGCCTTTCAAGCTCCACTCCTTGCATATGAAGAATAATAGAAATTTAAAAGGATCGCTGTTAATTATTCGCAGATACCTAACGGCTTGAATCACCACACTTACGTCATGTAACATCCAGAGAAATTATTTCTCTGTGAACCTTTTACACCTGGTATCTTAAAGGCAGAAAGAAAATACATAAATTGAACTTGGAAGCTGTTACTTTATTTAATAAGAATTTGTGCTTCTCTATTTTGAATATTTCTCTAATATTCCCCCCTATCTTTACTTAACTGGTTTAGAAAGAGAGATTTTATAGTTTTGGCGGGAATTCAGCACACACTCAATTTACACTCTGGGACGTTAATTTATTATTCTCTCGGGAACAGGTGATAAAGATTGAATCGAACGCGGGGTACAGACTTCACCTGTAATTTCTTCGGCTCTATTCCCTATCTCAAAAGGCGGTTGCACTTCCAAGAAAACTCAACCTTGACTCCCATGCCATTCTCCCTTCCATGAGGATTATAATTAATCTATCCAATACTTTAACAACATATTGAAACTTGTTTCCATGGCTATGTCGGATTGCAACAGCTCATGCCTCTCGCGTATAGCGAGAAAAGCAACATTTAGAGAGGACAAAAAAAACGAGACCTCACGACAAGCCTGAGCTTTTCATACGTGATTCTCTAATTAATTGATACAAGGTTTCACACATCATCACACATACATTCACACTCAGAACTGGGAATCTTGACGATTTTGTATTTCCGGTAGCAATTTCGCCGTAGAGGCAGATTTAGTTACTTGAGCAAAGCTTGAATTTCCATAAAGTTATCGTGCGCCTTGAATGGAAAATACACATTGTTAGCAAACGATCGCTGCCGTGTCCCTCTCATGGGGATTTTAATGCAAATAAAAAGTACTGACGAGAGAAGTTCTGCTCTCTCTGCCCCTTCCACGGGTTCAGATTTATAAGTCCCTATCTTATTCGCATTTCGAATGGAAACAGTATCACGTCCCTCTGACTTCCAAAAAAAAAAAAAAAAAAAAATCGCATTAAGATTTATAAGATCATTTAAAGTGATAGATTTGAAAGTAGAAGTGGAACCTGGGTACTGAACTTATTACTTGCTCTCTTGAATTTCAAAGATATAAAATACATTACGTGTGGTCTCAGCGAGACGCGCTCCTGAGTAAAAATACCGCAAGAAAAATAAAAACAGTAGAAAATTAAAAAGAAAAAGGCCTAACAACCAACAAATCATCACGGTTATAAGGTGACGTAACTGGAACTTTCATTTATGTAAGGAAAGTTTGCAGTTTTGTACAAGTACCTGGTAGTTGAAATTATAAGAGTTGTCGCTAAGCTGAAACTTATTTTCAAATGTAAATTTACATGGTGAGGACCAAATTGTAGAGCCATGCCCACTAAATTGGGGGATGCGTGCCCAAAACGCAACCATTTTGTCTACTAATTTTGTGCCTTGAAATTCCTTGAGTTTTCCAGGTTTTCCACGATATTTTCTTTTCAAATTCCCTGAGTTCTTAGTATAGTGGAATATTTAAATAATACGCAATGATATTTTTTTTAATCCCACTACCACCCAGTCCAAGCAGCTGCACAAATGAAAAAAATATTACTTCCTTAAAATAGAGGATGTTAACACATTGGAAAAATCCGGTCGGCAGTGCGAATCGAACTCACGACGTTCGCCTTGCCGAGAGGTCCACCTCATAAATTTCCCTGAGTTTCCCCCATAAATTATATATTTCCTTGAGTTTTCCAGATTTATAAAATTCTCTGAGTATTCCAGGTTTACTTGCAAAGTACTTTTTCGGCACTTGAAATTAACATTCAAGTATATGGGAGAAGACAGTATTTTACAAATTCTGGAGAAGAGGTAGGAGGTGATCTCAACTATCTTTTGATAGAGAAAGTCATGATGCGCTGAAGACCAACCGAATGCTAATTGGTACTTACCGGCGTTGATAAGTAGTCTTCAAATGCTTATTTTTCTTCTCTCCTAACGTTTCGGGAGCTTATACTGCTCCCATGATCACAGAAAAAACGCCCAGATATTTGTTGAAAGAAGTACGAAGGAAATGAAGAAGAAAGATTGAGGAAACAAGGAAAAGAAAAAGAGCTGTGTGCTTAACTTGTCTTGAACTTCCTGGTATAAAGGTGAAACTGTGGAGCCAGATACGTGATTGGTGGAAGGGTTAAAACTGACACGGCAAAATAACCAAAAGTGGAACACTGTGTCTACTGGTTAAATTACTATAAGGTGTGAATCAATGTGAACACATGTGAAGGAAACTTGTAGTGATAGAAGTTTTATGAGTATATGGCAATGGGTGGCGCAGGGGGAAAGGGGCATTTAGGGATGGAACCTGGGTTGATAAGAGTGTTTTCTAAAAAGGTGACCACGGTTTGTGTAGACATCCACGGTCTTTGTTGAGAACAGGTTTTTTTTGGAAATAATAAAGCAAGCCTCCTTTGCAGAACGGTCTATGTGATATTTAGCCTTGTATAGGAGGTGTGCGGATTTTATACTATGGTTCTAATTCTGTAAATGTTTGAAAAGGCCAGAAACTGCATTTTCGAAGCGTACGTCCTTGGTATGTTCACTAATGCGTACAGACAGGGGTCTTTTGGTCATTCCAATGTACGTTTTGTCACAACTGCTTCGTATACCCCTGAATGTTGCATGTTTTCGGTGAAATATTTTTTTAAACCCAGTGAGGGACTTTTCAAGGCTTTTAGTGGGGCGTAATGTGGGAGTCAAGTTGTCATCTATAAACACTTTCACGATTCGTTGTGAAATACGTGACAAAATAGGGACACTAACGTATTTAGGGTTGGTAACGTCAACTTTTGGAGTTTTATTGAGAGTGAATTTTGCAGAGTTTTGCCATCTTTCTAACTGGTGTTTGTTGTAACCATTTTTGATGCCAACAGAGAAAATCTGGCCTATTTCACTTTGTAAATTTTGTGGATTGGAGCAAAGTTTGTACGCTCTAAGAAATAAGTTCTTCCAGATGTTGGATTTTGAAGCAGATGAATGGCTTGATTGTTGGTGAATACCGAGCTGGCGGACGGTTTCCTGTAAACTTTGTCTGGAATTTACTGTTTTCTCTGTAAATAATAAGTCTAAGCGTGCCTAAGGTTTCTATTTCATGGGTGGATTGCAGCTTGGGTTGATAACTGTTAAGGCTGTTCAGAAGAAAATCGAAATCATTATCGGGTTGATATATCACAATAATGTTATCAACGAATCTTAGATATATAATATACTGTAGCGCAGGATTGGATAAGATTGAGGTTTCAACGTGGTTCATAACTATGTTTGTTAAAATAGGCGAAAGAGGGCAACCCTTAGCTAAGCCTTCTTTCTGTATGTAGAAACTGTTTTCAAACTGAAACATATTGTTTGTTATGCATAAATTTACTAAGTCAGCAATTTCCTCTATTTGAAGGGGAGAATATCTATTTTTGGCCAAATATGCCCTTGTACATGAGATGGCTGAATCTATCGATATGGAGTTATACATGTCTACAACATCTATGGACGCCATCTTTTTGTTGTTTGCATTAACTAATGAGCATAACTGGAATCTTACATCTTGGCTATTATTGACTGTGAATTTTAACGCATAGTTTTCACTTTGCAATACTCTGGTGAGAAATTTGGCTAGTGGATGCGCTGGGTGTTTCAGTCCAGAAATAATGGGACGAAGTGGCACATTTGGCATATGAATTTTGGGGAGACCGTATAAAAATTGGGGGTGCTGGGTTAAACTTCTATCACTATCAGTTTCCTTCACATGTGTTCACATTGATTCACACGTTATGTAATTTAACCAGTAGACGCAGTGTTCCACTTTTGGTTATTTTGCCATGTCAGTTTTAACCCCTCCACCAATCACGTATTTGGCTCCACTGTTTCACCTTTATACCAGGAAGTTCAAGACAAGTTAAGCACACAGCTCTTTTTCTTTTCCTTGTTTCCTCAATCTTTCTTCTTCATTTCCTTGATACTTCTTTCAACAATTATCTAGGTGGTATTTTTTTGTGATCATGGGAGCTGTATAAGCTCCCGAAACGTTAGGAGAGAAGAAAAATAAGCATTTGAAGACTACTTATCAACGCCGGTAAGTACTATCTATCAGTATCTTTCGATATGATGAATGGCTACTTAAGCTCCGGAGTGGCTTATAATAGTTTCAGAAAAACATCGGAAATTTAGTGTTTTCGGGACTTATGCGCATGGAAATTTATGGAAGGGAGATATCCTGTCACTATTTCTGGACTACGAGTAGAAGATTGATATGTTGTAGAGCTCCACTAGCTTTTGATATGTTGTAGCCTAATTAAGCTTCGTCTAAAGAGCCTATTATCGTTTCCGGGACATATCGACAGCTTAAAGTTTTCGGAAGTTATGTGCATGGAAGTCGATGGGAGCAGACAGTTTGTCGCGATTTCTGGACCAAGGGTACACGGTGACCTGAACTAGCTTTAAATATGTTGTAGAGCTAATTAAGCTTCGTCTAAATAACCTGTAATAACTAATTAACTAACTAACTCTATGGCTTATGGAACTCGCAAGTTCTTCGACGCAGTTACAAACGTTCGCCACTGAATTCTATCCTGGGCAATATCAAGCCAGTTTTCACCACAAACACCTACTTCTCGAAGATCTCTTCTAATATTGTCCTCCCAACGACGTCTCGGTCTTCCCAATGGCCTCTTTCCATCCGGTCTTCCAACCGAAATAATATAATCTTCGTTTTTCCCCCATCCGAGCTACATGGCCTGCCCACCTTAGTCGTCGCGATTTCATTATTTTTACAACATCTGGTGAATCGTACAGTCCGTGGAGTTCTTCATTATGCAGTCTCCTCCACTCTCCAGTCATCTCGTCGCGTTTGGGCTCGTATATCTTTCTCAAAACCTTATTTTCAAATACTCGTAATTTATGTTCATTTGCTAGGGTCGTACTCTAACTATCGCAACCGTAAAGTATTAACGGCAGAATAACCGTTCTGTATATTTTTAATTTCAATTCCCTTGATATTAATCGCGATGTTAGAAGTTTTTGGACTGAATAGAAACATGCGTTCTCCGATACTAAGCGACTGTTTATTTCTTCCGTTATCTCATTTTTGCTTGTTACGTATGCTCCCAAGTATTTAAATTTGTTTACTTTCTCTATGACCTCATCCCTAATTCTTGTTTTTATTTCCTTTATTCCCTGTGTTTCGACTTGTTATCATGTATTTTGTTTTATCTATGTTTACCTATCTCATCGCACGCTTCTACTACGACATCGGTGTTGCTTTGTAGTGCATCTATATCGTCCCTATTAAATCTACATCATCCGCGTATGCAAACATTTGATTCAAACCATTCAATGTTAGTCCCTTTTTGTCCCCTTTAATTTTTTAAATCGCATATTCTAACGCAAAGTTAAACAGTAGTGGGGACAAGGCATCGCCTTGTTTCAATCCGTTGCGAATCTTGAAACAATCTGACATATTATTACCTATCCGTACTCTGCTTATGGGGTCGCTGAGACACATCTTCACTAGTTGAACCAATTTTTTCGGAATTCCAAATCGTATCAGGATACTGTATAACTTTTCCCTTTTGATAGAATCATATGCTTTCTTAAAATCAATGAATAGCTGATGAACCGTCCCACTGTATTCCCATTTCTTCTCCAAAATTTGTCTCAAGGCAAAAATCTGGTCCAACGTAAATCTATTTCTTCTAAATCCACATTGGTGATCTCCAATTATTTCATCTACGTATACACTTAGGCGTGTTA
>JAGDQP010038798.1:0-18008 GCA_022664845.1 Lepisma saccharinum
CGAAGGTGAAAAGACGTAGAAACAACGTCATTGTAACCAAATTTCGACTATAGTGTAAAAACAACGAAAATATGATAAAGAAGTTCCAAATCAGTGCCTTTGTGTTTTAAAACGTATAGTATGTATTATTTTGCTGTTTAAGGTTATTATTTTTTAAATAATCTCAAATTCGTCGAATTGTCGTTGAAGTGACGTCGTTAGTCGATATTGTCGACGTGGAAATTGTCGACGTGGAATCCACGAACGTGAATAGGTTTAGAAACAACGTCATTGCAACCAAATTTCGAAAATTTTGTAAAACAACGAAATTATGATAATGAAGTTTCAAATGAGAGCTTTGGTGTTGTAGTAGTATGTTTAGGTTAGTATGTGTAATTGTAGTATATGTAATTTAAAAATAAAAACAAATCACGAATAAAAATACATTTAAATTTCAATATCGTTGTGTATCAGCTCATGTTTGAGTCAAAATATTTACTAAATAGAGAAAGTATTGTAAACTTAATGAACTTTTCAATAATTGCAATATGCAAGTCATATACCCATTAATTTAAATAAATCATAGTAATATTTATTCTAGAATAAAATGTAAATCTTCGTTCAGAACTCCAAAATTTAAGTTTTATTTTGACTCAATTCTTTTGTATTGATTTGAACTAGCTACTAGTCCTTATAGGCGCGCGCGGGCAAAGACAACGAGGAATTACGCAATTCGAACCCACCTGCATCTATAAAGACGGTATTCTGTTGTAGTACGTTACGGTTTTAATGTGTAATGAAATAATAATCAATCAAACGTTAGGCAAGAGGAAGAATTATCCACACGTAAGTATTAATCTATACTGGTGTGTGTCCTTTTCAGTAAAAATTGTCGTTTTCCATTGCCATTCCCAAACACCAAGTATTAAAAGAAAACACGCGGCAACGAGCTTGTTTTTGGTTGAATTGAATAAAATTATAAATCGACAATTTGTACGATATTTTTATATGTAGGCCGTCACCAGTGAGGTAAAAGTTTTTAAGCGATGGCACGAGTGCAGACAAGAAATATGTGTAGATCAATATATCCCGCAGACGCTATCCAAAGATTTTCTGTTTATTTTTGCATCGAAGTCATTCTTTACATGATTATTGATAATTTTAAACTTTCTATGATTATTTATAACCTTATTTTCATGCATATCAAAAGATCAGGCGTTACGAAGTTTGAAGAAACTAGTGACCAAGGGTTGGGTTTTTCATTCACCACGCGATGCCATCGTTCTTGAAATTAGTGACCAAGGGTTAGGTTAGGTAAGTCAAGTTCGGTTTTTTTTATTCACCACGCGATGTATTCGTTCTTTAGTGACCAAGGGTCAGGTTAGGTAATTCAGGTTCTGTGTTGTTGTTTTTTTTAATTACTCCCATTCAACACAATTCTCGCAATTATCTTGAATTTCTTTACACTTGCGAACTCATTAGTTTACCTATTTTCCCTGTAAATTTTGCAAAGTTTGCATATTCTGGATCGCGTCTGCGGAATTTCACAATTAAATTATGATCTTTAGATAAAAAACTTTCGGTTAAGGTTTACTTTATCTACTCCAAACATCTACAAGCAATAGCACATTGCAATGTAATACTCTCTATACAACTTTTTTTTAATTTTCCATATATGCATATAACCTTGCAGGTATAGGGACAGAAAACCACGCTATAATTATTAATTCGTAAAATACGCAGTCTAGTTGATCCAGAGCCGGATATGGTGGCCCGTGGAGGAAATATATAGTATTATAGTGAGATGCCATTTTTATAGCTTTTGCATTCTTTATTCTTTGTAAAATAAGACACAGTGGGTCTGGTGGTTAAGGTTTACTTTATCTACTCCAAACCTGGGGCAGGTACTCACCAATAATGAACGCTCTACAAAATTTGTTTTAAAAAAATAATTATCCTTTGCATTTTCGAACGTATACCGAGGTAAGTCGGAACAGAAACCGTGACGGGGCCACGGTGGCTCAGTTACAGATCGCTCACCTCTGGTGCTAGGGGTCGTCGGATTGATCCCTGCTCATGCCATGTGGACTTTGTGGTGGACAAACGTCGTGTGCGTGGGTTTTCTCGGGATGCTCCCGTTTCCTCCCACTTTCTTCATTCCACCAATTCATATCCCATCATCATCCATACGGCCTGAGCAGTAGTTGCCAAAAGGCCTTAAAATATATTCAAATTCAGAAAACCTGTTACGCAAACCACGCGTTTCGACATTGCTACACACTTTCCTAACATTATCTTTCTTCTGTAAATTTTACTTTCTTTGGAGGAGATAAAGTAAACCTAACCCGGTTAGGTTACAAAAGTCATGTACGATGGTTAATTTTGTGTTCGGGTGTGGGGACTAGGTAAAAAACAACGTTTACAGGAAATTAGTTGTTACGGAATGGTAATTAATGTGTGAAGTTAATATAACAGAAATGTAGTGTGTGTAATGAAGGAACATGAAATTTTGCAGGGAATATTTTCCCTAACCGGAAGATTACGAATGAACAATTTAAATTATTTGCCGTTTTGGCTATTATTCCGCAGATGCGGTCTAATAATTTTCTGTTCATTATTGCATATAAGTCATTGTTTACGTGATTATTGATAATTTAAAACTTGCTATTCTTACTTATTACCTTCTCTGCATGCAAATCAAAACATCAGGCGTTACGAAATTTGATGAAATTAGTGACCAAGGGTTAGGTTAGGTAACTTAGGTAGCTACGGTGTTTCTTCATTCACCACGCGATGTCCTCGTTTTTGAAATTAGTGATCAAGGGTTAGGTTATGTAAGTCAGGTTCGGTGTTTTTTTTATTCACCACGCGATGTCTTCGTTCTTTAAATTAATTACCATGGGTTAGGTAAGTCAGGTTCGATGTTTTATTCACCACGCGATGTCTTTGTTCTTTAAATGAAGTTTCTTTACATTTGCGAGCTCATTAACTTTCCTATTTTCCCTGTAAATTTTGCAAATTGTGGATCGCGTTTGCGGAACTTCACCTGCCGTTTTGATTTGAAGTAAAGCCAGATTCTCCTAAAGTTGTGGTTTTTCAATGCGGGAAGTGCAATAGAAACTTGTGCATAGTGATAAGTGACGTTAAATTAGGTTAGTCTAGTTTACCTTGCCCCCTCGAAGAATGCACCTTTCACAGCATATATCGATATCTGCTATGAAAGGTACGTTCTTCGAGGAGGCAAGATAAACTAAACTAACCCAACAGAAAGTAACATAAATTAGCCTATATTTAGCAAAAATAAAGTATGAATCTTTAGAAGAAAAAGTTGGCCACCCCCAAAACAGAAGTATGGCCAGGTTCGGTTATTTTTTCATAAACTCTACTGAGTTTTGCGTACTTAACGATCAGTTATTCCCAATCCTCCTTCATAGCGGAAGCTGATATAGTCTCATATGCCTCCAAAACTTAATGTAATTTGCGTTTCAACACTGCTACACACTTTCTTCTAACTCGCCTTCTCTCGCTTGCTACGTTCAGTGTCACAAAAATTAATGAAAATGTTCACATCCGGAAAGTATATGATCACTCATCTTCACTTTTACAAGCGATGTTTAAAGCAAAGGTATTAGTTCCATATAGGGGGGGGGGGGCAGAAATAGTCAAAATCAGGGAAAATTACGGGAATGAGTGAGTGAGGGTAGATGTTTTGTAACTGTTTTCGGAAGAAGTGAGAGTGCTTTAACTTGCAACATGTGTTAGAAGGTGAATTTCTGTGTTTTACATACTTGCGGAACGGAACAGTATGCAAACTTTACGAAATATATAATGTAACCGAACCTAACCTAACCGAATATGTGTGTGTGTGTAAAAAGGTTAAATATGGTATTTCACAGTTTTGCAACGATTCAGAAGGAAAATGTATAGAAACTTTGAAAAATGTTAGTCATTTATGCTGGCCCCCCGATATGGAACATTTGCCAAAGCGAAAAATATGTAGGAATAAGGTACTAGTTACCCCCACCCTCTCCCGGTCTGAGCCATAGATGCCTAAAGCCATTAAATAAATTCAAATTTATGTTTTTTTTAAATATTAGTTCCTCCATTTCTCTGAAATATGAGAATTTAGATGTTACATGTGGAATTTGTGATGAACGTTAGGTATTACTTGAGCTTACGTTGGGCATGATTTCTTCAAACGAAATAAGTAACAGGTTCATGAATCGGAATTAGTGTGTTGTTATCTGATAGTAAAAACTAAAAACTAAACGCTGTGGCACGAAGCCCTGAAGGGCTTAAGCCGACCAGACGGCTTTTCGTGTCCACAACGGTGATACACAGTTACATTCTGAGGACTGTACACTTATTCGCATTCACATATTTTACTTTTAAAATCCGAAGAAGAAAACGCCTGGTCCACGTGAGGTGCTATTTTAAGATATACTCATTTTCACCTATGGGAATTGATTCATTTAAATAAGATTACTTTTTTAGAAACAAACGCGATTTAAAAAAATATACCCATGTATGGAAAGTAGGACTGATGTGCAATACTTTTAATCATTTTTAAATCTATCGAATGCAGTATTTGAGTTTGAATTTATTTTATGACCTTTAATCATCTATGGCCGGGAGAGGGTGGAGGAAAGGATGTTGAAGGTAGATGGCCAGGGCCCATTTGGTAGGTACTATCCCAGCATTTTCCTGGTCTGACTGAGGAAAAAACTCAGGATGGCCGGCCGCTGGGATCAAACCAAGGACCTCCCGAATGCTAAGTCAACGCTCTACCATTGAGCCAGGGCTGCTCGATTTAACGCAGTATCTTTAATCATATTCAATAATATTTGCATTTATAGACCAATAATTTATTTATAATAATTAAAAGGTACTGACGTTATTTAAGATATTGTGGTTCTTTGTTGTTTTCATGAGTTATGTTTTTATGCTACAACAAGATTATATTACTATCAAATAGAATTGTGACAATTGGGTAGTGATGGAACTGTCTATTCCAGGGTAGACTCCTTTCTAGTAGAGGGCAAAAATACCGTAAAGTAGGCAATTTTGTCCCCAAATCCATGAAGGAAAAGTTACATTAAATTAGGGATACTGGAAAGAGGGCAAATCCACCCCCACCCCATCCCCGGCCGTCCTCTCGTGTATTCTAGTATCTTCATATTTCGTACATGTGGCTCGTCTTTGGGAAATAGACGTTGCGACGATACGGAGAGCGATTTCATTCGCTTTTTGAGATGTTGTGGATATAGGGACCGCGAAAGTTGAGTTTCTACAAAAAAAAAAAAAAACGTGAAAGGAAAAAGGGAAACTTTATTTGATGGCTATTGACGGTGTGTTTGGACTAAGCCCGCTGAAGACCGGGGAGTTACATCCCCTAGCGCACTCCTCCGAGGAAAGGGATACGGAAGGAAGCGGCCATGGCCTTAATGAAGGTACCATCCCGGCATTCACCTGGTGAGCCTGAGGGGAAAACCGTCGGAAACCACAGTCAGGATGGCCGACGGCAAGGTTGGAACCCGCATTAATAGTAGATAATGATTCCTAACTGTAGTAACATAACATACATTGATTACCCATCCCCTATTAAAGTCAATAGACGTTAGTCATGAAGCCATACGACTACGTACGGGGCTCAAAATTCAAACTTCCACATACAGGGTGTCCCATTTTAACCTGTAGTGGCAGTAGGGGCCACCTGATTGGGGCAATTTCAATCATGGCGGCCATCTTGAAAGCCGCCATATTGGATTTAGATCGAGAAATTGAATAGGGAAGAGCGTCATGTAACATATCGTTTTAGGCTAGATTGTGCCCAGCAGTTCAAATCTGAAGCCCGTTTTTGCGTATGTTTATTTATTGGGAAGATAGGGCCCTGAAATATGATAGTGTCCCATTTAATTTCACCATTCTATCATTACAGACCTGTGAAACAGAAAACAAAACTGTACAGATTTTTGTAGCGACGGTAGACGGTAATTTTAATCATGCTGGCCATTTTGAAAGCCACCATATTGGATTTAGATCGAGAAATTGAATAGGAAAGAGGATCATGTAGCATAACGTTTTAGGCTAGCTAATGCCTAGAAATTCAAATCTGAAGTATGTTTTCGTGTATGATTATTCTTGAGAAGAGTGTGCTCTGAAATGTAATAGTAATGTACCTACTCGGTGATTGCATATTACGGAAAGAAGAGCAAAAATAATTGGCATACAACTACCCAGAGAGGAGAGACCACGTGTCATGTATAAGGGAGTTATATCGCATGCGTGTGGCACCTGTTCGAAGATGTTTTAATTAGCCTGACCGCATAATGCAAGTCTCTTTTGGAAATGGATGATCGTTTATAATAACACAGCTTCCGGTATGTTTTACAGGCAACACGAATTCTGCTAATCATTTCTTTTCTTGTTGTTGGTTCCTGCGCATAGACTACGTTCTTTAGATATCCCTCTCCCAAAGAAAAATCCGGTGGCCCCAAATCAGGTGACCTCGCTGGCCATGGTATGGGTCCGCCTTCCAATCCACCTGTCAGGAAAGTGCACATTTAAGTACTCGCGTACAGTTCGTGCATTATGTGACCCCACTCCACCTGACTGAAACCAGATTCTTTGTCGTCCATGTAATTCAACACCCTCCAGTAAAAGAGGCAGTTCATTCAGTAAGAGCACTTCAAAGCTATCGCCATTCACATTGCCATCGAAACACATGGACCTTTGAAGGCCACGCCAGACATTAACTCACCAGCGATATTGAGCATCTATGTGCCGAACCCAATGAGCATTCACATCGGACCAGTAATGACAATTATTGGTCCCTTCACCTCATTCACCAGAATTCCAGCAATATTTTCGATGGAGGTGTTAGGTATAATTTTCTTTTACAGATCTATCTGCCGGCTTGTCCAGCAACACACATAGCGAATCTGATTGCGTGCGTGTACCAAGAGGTGAGTATTCCCACATTTCATCTTCTTTGTACTTTAAAATGTTGATAGATGATGTAAAGTACTTCAATTACCGTAGAGTCCTGCTAATACGAACTAATTATGGGACTGTGGTCGGATTAGCAAGTCCGAAATATCCGGATTTCATTAAACCTGAAAGTTATTTAGTGTATTTAGTGTTCTACGGCGTTTTACACTGTGATCTATTACCAGCTTATCGGAGAGACATGGCAAATACTTATTCTTCGGAGTTTACTTTAGCGGAGTTCGCCATACAGTACAGTTCTTCGTAGTAAACTTTTTAGTAGTCCTTGAGTTCTTTACAATGAACAGTATCGTACTTTAATTACAGTATCAAATTAAAATTGTACTCTGTACTTTGACTTCATTTTCTTGTACGTTGTATATAAAATACACATGTTTACGTAAAGAAACTATTTTCTTTTTCTCCTCTTGAAGTTAGTGATAAAAATAATATAGCATCATTTCCCTGCAATCTGTTCGGTTTGTCTGGATTTTATGATTAATGGGAACCTACTGTAATTATTTTTTTTTATTAAGCCCTGTCATTTTTTGTGAATTTTTACTTTATTTCATTTTGTATACGAGAAGTATATACAAATAGTACGAATATATGTACTTCTAAGCAGAAGTGCACGTCCTTCAATAAATCTGGCCAAAGTACCGAGTGGTCCGTTCCTTATAAACTTTTGAAAATCACTCTCTTGTGTCTTCGCAACCATTACAGATTCCACTCGTTATTCAAAATTTTAAAG
Organism: Lepisma saccharinum; assembly: GCA_022664845.1. Taxonomy (NCBI): domain Eukaryota; kingdom Metazoa; phylum Arthropoda; class Insecta; order Zygentoma; family Lepismatidae; genus Lepisma; species Lepisma saccharinum. The sequence goes on from JAGDQP010038798.1 coordinate 7,718, forward strand.
CCTTCCGACATACTGAAAAGAATATTTCGTTATCAAGATGGGGGAACCAATTGGCACCAGATCTTTGTCTACCAAATAAACATTTCATAAAAATAATGTGCAGTTCATTATTTTAGTGAAAAATTTGAAGGGCCGAGATCGAAGCTTGATTTATTTAAATTTAACCTGGGTAATCCGTCGTACCTGGGTGACAACTCTGCATCAGAAGGGAGGCGTTGTTATCCTTTGAGTTGCCTACCAACATTCGCCTAGTGGAAATAAGAGCAATTTCAGTCAGACTTTTTGGAATTCAGGCTTAATTCCGATTGTATGGTTTCGAATTGTAATGCCTTGATCAACTCAAGCCTGACATTTTGATGAGACTAAAAGGAAGATAGATAAAGTTTGTTTGCATGTGTTTCGGTGACGAAGGATAGAAAATACACGTAATTAGGTCGATCGTCTCAGACAGTCTTCTGCTCTTATAGTTTTTTTTTTTTTTTTACTTTGTGTTGCTAACTTGGGCAATAATTGTGTATTTTCTATACTCTTGTCACCGGGTTTAACCTTGGGAATTATTTGCTTAGAATTGCTCATTCTGATAACACGCATCTTGTCAGCTGTTTGCTTCCTGGTATGCAGGGTGTTCACGCATTCATTCACTTAGTACCGAGCAGCCGTGGCTAAATGGTAGAGCGTTGGCTTAGCATTCGGAAGGTCCTGGGATCGATCCTGTGGTTTTTCTTTAATGACACCAGGAAAATTATGGAATGGTACCTACAAAATAGACCCTGGCCGTCTACCTTCCAACATCATCTGCCCCACCTTACCCCGGCCTGAGCCGTAGATGCCTGAAAGCCATACAATAAATTCAAATTAATTCACTTAGTATAATCTGGATTTTATTTGTCGCAACAAAAGACACTAAAGAAGTATTTGAGTTTGTACAGTTTTTTTTTTTAACAATTCCTACATCCGTTGGCAATAACTTTCATTCATTTATTAAAATGTGTTCTTCTGTACAGATCTTTACGTACACTCAAATTGCTTCATGTTTAACTTTACAGATTTGCTCACTACCTTATTGCGGAAAGTGGACTACATTGGTGAAGTTCAAAACCAACACACCGTAATGATGAAAGAACGTCTTGGAAAATATGATGTGCCTAACACATCGCCTGATATGCCACATCTTCCTCTGAGTTCCATGGACGAATTGGAGAGCTTCGAAACGTTTTTACAGGATAGTTGTAATTTTGGGAAAGTTGTAAGAAAATTATTTTTAGAAATGTATCGTAGTTTGTGTAGTGCTATCTGAATATTATTAATATCGTAGATAATTTTTTTCTGGTATTGTTTAAATACACTACGAGTTCGATTGCACTACTTTTAAATCTCATTTGTATTGTTTTTTTTATTATTTTTTAGTATTGTACTGCAAATATTTCGATGTTTCGCCTGATAAGCACATCTGTAAACAAACATCTAAGTAGTTCCTTCTCTGAATTGCTTGAGGTACCCTGAAAAGGTGATACATTGCAACGAGTTCTTTTTATTATACATGGATGCGGTCTCTCGTCCGTAACACAATACATAAGTTAATGTTAAGAAAGCACTTAAGAACCACCTATTTTAATGTCAATTATATATTAACATCGACGTGGCCTGCGGCGTGATAGTTAATGTCGTATATTCGAAGTATTGTGAAGGAATTTAAAATTATATATTTGTTTACCGTTTTTACTAATTTCCAACTAAGTATTTAGAAACTTAAGTAATCTTTTATTGTGTGTACAAATAGAGCTCTTTAAAACAATATTCAGTGCAACAGTGCACTATTCACTCCCAAATTTGTACAGGAATTAATGCTAGGCAAGCATAGACCAGTGGCGGCTTGTGGTTGAAACAGTAGGTGAAGTTCTACCAAACCATTTATATGTAAACACGCTTTCATATTAGCTACTGATAACAGTTATCCTCAATATCCAGACTCTGCCGATTTATTCCTAATGTCATTTACTTATATTACTCAATGTCGAGCATCAAGCTGGATTGCCCCTCCCCCAATACACCATGCAATTATTATTTCATATTGTTGTCCTTAATACTGATTTTCTAACTTCCAAAGCAATACACCGTTTCAGTCAGTTTGCTATTTCTTTTCAAAATGACCAAACCTTCACGTGGCTGTGCTAAGTGCTTCAGTAATTTGAAACTTGTGTTTTCTTTATTTAATGAATACAGAAATAAAATAATAGGTGAAGTACAGCTTCACCAACTTTACCCGAATAGCCGCCGCTTGCATAGACAGGTTAGCAGCCTGGTTTGTTATTTTTATTACATTTTTTTTACTTGCCTCCTGCGTAGCCTAGTCGGTAACGCGCTCGCCTTTTGTGGGAGTGGTCCCGGGTTCGATTCCTGGTGAGGTCCTAAAAATTTCGGTGCTAACCCAGCATCGTGAGGCAATTGGGGAGCTACCTGAATCAAAAGGTAGCGAACTCTGGTCTAGAAAGCCAGATTGTACTGCTGTGGAAGCCGAGGCGCTGACCATGTCTCATCCACACGAAAAGCCGTCTGGCAGGCTTAAGCCCTTCAGGGCTTCGCGCCACAGAGCCGTTATTTTTAGTTTATTTTTTTAAACTAATAAATTAATAAAACCAGTATTAGAGCTTGCCTTTCATGCTCCGATTCAACATTCACCATTGTTTTCTTTTAACTTTTGTCTGTCGACTGTTTTTCTTTTTTGTGCATGCCTGTAAAGAAAATGTGAATAGATATTCCGAAAGTGCTATTCCGAACTAATTCGGAGGTAGCCTACCAGCCAAAGATGCTGCTGGTGATGCAGAAGAGTCGAGACGCGACAGGTTTATTATTATTATTATTATTATTTTCACGAGACGAGAGTAAACAGTAACACCAGAGAATGGTAACACCTTCATATTTCCTACTGTATATTGTTTGATATAAATACAAATGAAATGTGAATTGCCCAGCCCTCATAGCTGACTCGGTACCGTGTCGGACTTGAGTTACACTGGGCAGGTTAGCTGGTTCGAATCTCGCCGCCGACCATGCTCAGTGATGTTTTCCAGGGTTTCCCTCAGTTTCACCAGACGATGCCGGGATGTTACCTTCAATAAGCCCCTGACCGATACCTTTATAATCCCGACCTCTCCCCCCATCCCGTTGTGAGCCACAGATGCAGGAGGGATATTAAAATAAACTTCAAATTAAAAAAAAAATATGTGAATTGACATTCCCGAAGTCACACTAGGTATGCTGGGATGGTACCTACAGATTTAATAGGCCCTGGACGTCTACCTTCCAACATCCTGTTCCCCACCCTATCCCGGCCTTAGCCTGAGATACCTAAAGGCCATTAAATAAATTAAAATTCAACTTCAAAATGTCAAATGTGAATGATGTTAACATGTTTTAAAACTAAAACAAATAAACATCACCTGAAGCTTTGAAGAAGTTCAGCTCTTGAAAATCTCTTGCTAAAAGGTTACATTGGCCATTTAAGATGCAGGCCACATAATTAATTATGAATATTTTCTCAACTTGTTCTTCGCAGTTTCATTGATCTTTTTTTGTGCTTTTTTCTTTAGAGCAACCTACTGGGTTCTGTGGGAGGAAGTGATGCTCAGCATACGACCAGGAGAGTATTGAAATGTCTGATTACCTCGGAGATGGCTCAAAATTTTAATTGGGCGGGAAAATCACCAAAGAAGCCTTTCAAAAACACCCTAATTAAGGACACTGTGGTAAGTACGTTTCTTCTATTATAATACCTAATATATTTCGAAATAGGAACATTTTGTGTTTGAACATAGTTTCTAACTACGTCTCGAGGTTTAATGACGTCTATGGGAGGTCTTCATCGTGACATGCATAATGTATCATATTCTAGTACGAAATAAGACAACGGAAAACATTGTCCCTTGTAGCTCTCTCTTTGATTACGTATTTTCAGTTTAAAACCGGGCTGGGATTCGAGATAATAGTTTTTTTTTTCTCGGACGGGTTTGGGAAACAAGGTATAGGAATTCACGAATGGAATAGTGAGGCTGATTGCACAGTAAGTAATGAAAAATATCTTTCTGAGGATTAATTAATTATTAATAACTGGACAGTTTTTGTACCCAGTTCTTAAATAAGGGATATTCTGAATTTCGACTAACATAGGGAACACAATCTATATACTGAAATATCGGATTTAATATTTCAATAAAATTGAGTAACCTCGTAATAAGATTAAATAACTCTTGAAGGAATGAACTCTTAAAAGGACGTGGAACTGAAGCGATTGTGTAAATTTCACTAACAAATTTGAATTGGCTTTAGTTCTATTAAACAATTTCAGATTTTTCTGCCCCCCTCCTCCTCCAACGAAGTTGAGCTGAAGCCTTCTAACCAGGAGCCTGATTAAGATTAAATTAATATTGCAAATTAAAGAAATAGACGTACCTTCTCCTTTCAGTGGAATTAAATATTTAGTAGAGAACTAACTTTGAACCTCGGAATTCGATTGATCCAGCGGGCGACCATCCTGACTTGAGGATTTTCCATGGGTTTTCTTCAGTAACTCCAGGGAAATGCTGTGATGGTACCTACAAAATAGGCCCTGGCCGTCTACCTTCCAACATCCTCTCCCCCACCGTGTCCCGGCCTTAGCCTTAGATGCCAAAAGGCCATAAAATAAAAATTCAAATTGGATTTTGCAGATAAAATGTTCATAATTTTTTGAAGAATTGAAAAAGTAGTGTTCAGTGTTTCAATGATATCTTGTTATTTCAGTATTTGAAGTGTATAACAGTGTTAATGTTGCTTTCTGTTATCTTAGAAAGTGAAACAAAACCTTGGCTCTCTTCGAGGTTGCACATAAACACACGATTCCATTTTAAAAAAGTGTTCTTTTTAGAAAAAAAAGAAAATAGTAACCGAACCACAAGCATTGGATAAAATATGCGGTATTATGGTTCGATATTAGAGCTTTCAGAGCTTCGTGCAAAAGAGTTTCTTTTTACTAGCGTCTTATTAAAATTCATTGTTCCCACTGTAATAGTATAATACCGTGTGTGTGTAGTAAGAACCACAATTTATTTGTCCCTTCTTCTCTACAGTTGTGATATGGAATAATAATAGTTCCTTAATTGTTTTAAAATATATATTTCTTGATCCTTATCCTGAATAGTTATTAATCACAACTTATCAGCACGAGACTAAGTAAAAGGTAATCTACGATGTTATACAATAAATTAAAAATCAGAACAAAAATTAAGAAATCCATTTTCTTTTACTGTATTAGGACGTTTTAGACAAAAATGTTGTTGAGCCCCGTCGTAGACTTTGCGGAGTCAGTAGCTCTGCGGCACTCACTCTGAGAATAGCTGCCGTAGATCGCTAGCTCTGGGTGATAGTTGCAGTTCAATGGCGGAATGCACAGAAATCTCGGTAGCTATCGACTTAGCAACATTGCAGGCGATGAAGATGACGAAATTTACCGATGGTTTTGCGGACGCTATTTTTGGTATGCACAAAAGCCTCCTTAAGTAGGAACGCGATTTTGCATTGCTGTCTGCAACAGTGTAGCTCTCCGACTTCGTGATTTCCTTCGGGTTCGGTTTACTTTATCTAGTCCTAACAAAATAAATTTACAGGAGAAAGATAATGTCAGGAAAGTGTGTAGCAATGTTAAAACGCAAAATAGAGTAATTTCAGAGTCATTAAGCAGTGAAATAAGGGTGAAAGACGTAGATAGATATACGTAGTACTATATGAGCTTCCGCCATGGCGGAGATTTGGTCTGACTGGAAAGTATGCAAAAAATGCGTAGTATGTAAAAAACAAAACAAAAAACAATCAAACCTGATTTCTAACCTCCACAGATTTTATGCAGTAAAAGCAGACAAAAAGATAAAAAAACTGCCATGTCAGTGTGTCGCCATTAGTATTCCTCCGTGGGGCACCATGCATGGCTGTGAATGAAGTGGAGTGAGTTTTTTACGAATTAATAATTGTCGTGTGTTTCCCGTAACAGGTGTTCTGTCTTTCTTTATCTCGTTATACGTACTTACTTGCTTTTACTCTGTGGCTTAGGGAACTCGCAAGTTCATCGCCGCAATAACAAACGTTCCCCATAGAATTCTATCCTGAGCAAGATCAAGCCAGTTTTCATCAAGAAGATCTCTTAACATTGTCCTCCCAACGTCGTCTCGGCTTCCCATCGGTCTCGTTCCATCCGTCTTTCCAACCAAGATGGAATATAGTCTTCATTTCTCTCCCATCCGAGCTACATGGCCTGCCCATCTTAGTCGTCGCGATTTCATTATTCTTACAACATCGGGTGAATCGTACAATCCGTGGAGTTCTTCGTTATGCAATCGCCTCCATTCTCCAGTTATCGCGTCCCGTTTGGGTCCGTATATCTTCCTCAAGACCTTATTTTCAAAAACCAGTAACTTTTAGGTTATGTGTTACTAGGTTATTATTTAGGTTAGTTCTGCTCGCCATAAGAATGTTCTAACATCAATAATTATATAAAGATTTCGAAGAGTAATTAATATTAATTACTTTTTCTTTTTCAGATGCTGTTAGAAGTTCATACCCTGCTTCACCTGAACTGATCTTCGACCACACCATCAAGGACTGGCTAAAATACTCCTCCCAAAGAGTATCGGCGCGAACTCATCGAAAGGACCAACGCAAAGAATCAAGTGGTATCGAATCGAATCAAGTGGTATCAGACTCGTGAACGTGAAGAACAATTATTGTATACCGATGAAAAAATTGAAGTAAAAACTTAGTGGCTTCTGAGAGTGCAAAACAATGCAAAGTTTTTTTTGTCGAAATATCGCACTTTCAATTTGTTAATAAATATATTTACTTGCTACAGTTGTAAAATATTGTATCTTTCTGACATTCTGACATGGTTAAAAAAATAACCGGAATACGGTTTTCGAACCTAATACATAGCTAAAACTACCATAATCAACTGTTTTGTGTGTTCTTCTAAAATATCTGCCTACTAGCATAACCTTACGTATGTGTTTGTGAATTTAATACGATTTGTTGTTAGCAAAGAATAGGGAGCAAAACTTAATTTTGTGTACTTATGTGGAACTGACGTTAAGCTTATGTCGAAAACCTGTGGAAATGACGTTTCTCTTACGCCGAAAATCTATTGAAATGATGTTAGGCTTACGTCGTAAATGTGAAAATGACGTTACGCTTACGTCGAAAATCTGTGGAAATGACGTTCGCCTTACGTCGAAAAATGGTTGGAATCACGTTGTACTTACGTTGAAAAAATTTAGGAATGACAGTATGTGTCCGTTGAAAAAGAGTGGAAATCACGTTATATTTTCGTCGAAAAAATGGAGACTATTCTTGAAATCTGGTTAGATTTACCTTCAAACAATGTTCGAGAAACATTTTTCCCTTGAACCCCCAATGGAGAAACAGCACTAATGTTTTCTGGGGAAGCAAATGAAGTAACAGTTATTCAAGATGCATTTCAGGCGTTGAATGGATAGCTTACCGATATAATAATAATCATTCCTCAGGTGGATCTTGAATAACTGTTACTTCATTGCTTTTCCCAGAAAACGTTAGTGCTGTTTCTCCATTGGGGGTTCAAGGGAAAAATGTTTCTGGAACATTGTTTAAAGGTAAATCTAACCAGATCAAGAATGGTCTCAATTTTTTTCGACGAAAATATAACGTGATTTCCACCCATTTTCAACGTACACGTACTGTCATTCCTGCCTTTTTTCGACATAAGTAGAACGTGATCACAACCATTTTTCGACGTAAGTGTAACGTCATTTCGACAGATTTTCGACGTAAACACAACGTTACTTTCACGAGTTTTTGACGTACGCAAATCGTAATTTCAACTTTTCTGGACGTCATTGTAACCACCTATCGAAGTTATATCCACGTGTTTTTTCGACGATGATATAACGCCATTTGCACGCATTGTTGACAAGTTCCCGACGTTAAAAACGTACTTTTGACGTAGTAGAAATGATTTTAAAAAGGTTCTCGACGTCGAAAAACAGACCATTTTTCTACGTAATTTCGACAAGTTCGTTACGAAAAGGTTACGTCGTTTCCCCGTAGTCATTTGTTTTACGTCGATACAACGTTAGAAACAGGTAGAAACAATCATATTTCGACGTTTAAACGTTTATGACGTCGGTTCGACGTGGATTTGAAGGACATTTTTAAAAAATTCGACGAACATAGTGGAAAATTCAACGTAAATTCAACTTAGAATCTTCGACGTCCGTGTGCCGGCTTGGCACCTTCTTATATATGGTACTGGTTGAGCGGGTGAGGGAAAAAAGTTGTAGACGAGTAGATATAAAATATTTATTATTAATTTCTTAAGATCTTATGTTAGTGATCGTGGCTGAAGGTCAAGAGTATTTCTACGACGCCCATTACAGTAGTAAGCAGTGGCATGTCCACGAAATATTTTTTATTATTTCAAGTGATTATTAATTATAACAGGAGTGAAATTATATATATATAAATTTTACAAGCATTATTTTTACATGCAAAGTATTGAGTGCTGTGACAAAACTTAAAAGAAATCGATAGATTGTTCCTAATGTAATCTGTACTACTTGCGTTTCAAGCTAATAATCTGAGAGCGAGGGGTGTTACATCGTAATTACCTGAACATGATTACTAATAATCATGTTTTCAAAAGAATGATTTGTTTACTTGATATTTTTAAACAGATATGTAGTTAAGTTGGTGCAAACACCGAGAATAATGTAGATCCATTATATTCGGACGAAACAATTTTATCGAGAGGAAAATCTTTATTCGGTGCCAGTGAACTTGAAGTTAAAAGTGTGTTGTTAGAAGAGAACAGTGTGATAAAACAAGAACATGAATTTGAAAGACCATTTGCTTTTTCTGAAGACCAATTGGAGAATCCAGAATCTTCTTTCCTGGTAAGTAGGTGTATTTTTTTTTTTTTTATTAATCCCGCTCATGCTCCATATAGCTTACATAAAGTGCACTTCTTTGAGTTTTTGGATAGAACATTATTTGAAACAGATATTTGTATTAGCTTTTGCATCTATCACTAAAATTCTAATACTTGATTCTCCGTTTGAAGAATTTAAATGGAAGTATTTTCAATATTATGTATTAAAGATTCATTAGAATGTATTTATGTTCTGTATGCATCTGAATCCAAAATGTCAATGAATTTCTTTTACTATTTGGTTGATTTTCTAATTTTAGTTTTTTTTTATTAAAATATTTTTGTCAACAACCGTAAAGCCTGCAATAAATTTTAACGTACGTAAATCATTTCTTGCTTACATGCAGTAAATGCAGAGTCATTTATGAATAATAATAATAAACCGTTCAGGTCTCGGACATTCCTGGAAAGGAAATAAATTTTCATATCAATTTACAAGTATTCAAGTGCGAAAAATATATGTATTTTATAGGCTCTCTATGCTCTGATTTTCATTATCTAATTTAGAAAAGCATTGACTAAAATTAGATTATCATCCCGCCGCTTAGTGAGCTGGAAATGGAAACAAAATGATTTAAATAAGAATTTCCACTAAAAATGGAAGTAAATATTGTTTTCCGTCCACCACAAGTAGTAACAATTATAGGGTATGTAATATCGTCAAATTTCAACAGTTGGCGGTTATTCTCTTCTTCGACTTAATCAGACGGAGTCCTACCACACTCGCGGTCGTGCCTATATAGAAACAACACAAGCAATGCACGAATTAACTCCTTTAGCCAGTTGAGGAGATATTATACGTGATGTAATTTATATAAGTACTATAGCACACAAGTTTCAGGGAGGAATTTATCAATGAAATAGATTTTCCAAAGGAAGATAAGCTTAGTAGAAGAGGAAAACGAATGACCATGTACTGTAGAAAACCGACTTCACCTTATCATTTGGGCCCCCCCATTAGGGGGGCCCACTTCAACTTTGGGGGGAAGGGCCCCCAAAGCCCCCCCCCGGGATCGGCGCTTTTGGGCAGTAGTGAATTTACTGGTTTCAAATCTCGGTAGCGGAGATAAGATTAAGGACACTGGTTACTTCAATTAAATTTTGTCATACAATATACGAGATTCTATTTAACATATATTGCTCCTATAATTTCTATTTGATTTCATTCAGTAACAGTTAGTAATCATCTCAAAATAACATTCTACTCTGAAAGTTATATGTTTAAAGAATATTCTGCGGGTAGCGTGTAGTTAAAGGAGCATGCCTATCAAGTAAATATTTACCACTTTAATTGGCATTTTCATT
>JAGDQP010038799.1:0-18008 GCA_022664845.1 Lepisma saccharinum
CTTTGATTTAAATCATCTTCAGGTTCAAGTTGGCTCTAAATTTTATAAACCCACTCCCTTAACTCCAAAGTTTGCAGATCGTTTGTACCTTCAAAGTTACTACACCTTGTTTTCCGGCACTGGTATTTTCCATCTAAATGCGGGCCATACCATCACCTATGATGATTATCCTATTACTTTTATTCTGTCTCCTGGCAATACGCTTGATGATAGTACTTGGGATGTTGTTAAAGATTCTCCTGTAAATTTGAAAATTGGATTTGCAAATCGACTTCAACATTCAATCACCTGTATTGTCTACGCACAATTCGATTCCTTGATCCAGGTCGATAAAGATCGCAACATTTATACTGATAATGCTATTTAAAAACATACCTTTGCCAAATACCTCAATTCTATGACATCTATATAAGGTAGCAATAACATTGTATTTACCTCCGTCATTCGTGGGACGTCTTGAAAAGAAGTATTGTGCAGTTCACAGCCTTTGACCACGGAGATGGCGAGACGCAGGATCTTGTGGTTAAAGAGCTTGCCATTGTGGATCCCGATCAAAATACGTCGCAGTCGTGGATCTTCAAACCCCATTTCCATTTACGGAGTTACCGATAGCCTTGAAGTATACCAACGATTACATCTCTACGCATACCATTGGATTTCACTGGGATGATGGTGATTTGGCCTATAGTGATCTTAAAACAATACTAATGATTTATACTCAGGCCAGTTCAGTGTTGTGTACCTACGGAGAAACACGCCAAAATTTTCTCCAACGCCTTCTTGGCCGGCCTGTAATTAACATAGAAGATCTCCAGTGTCCTAAATATATAGATTTATGTTTTGCTTTATCTTCGTGTGTACATCCACGACATCAGTTTGAAAAGTATCGATGTGTAGTGCGGGAAGCTAAAGCGTATGGACAGTACCTAAAATACTTGGACTTATCTCGTTATATCCTTCCCAGGCGGTGTCCTACATATATTCCAACACCGATTATCGACTCAGATGTGGACTCATAACATCATCGAGACTATTCTTTATGATTGTCTAAGTTCAACGGTATTCAGCGGTGTGTATGCCATAGATACTCTTCCTGTGCAAGTAAAACACCCAGCCGCATTAATAATAAATTTAAGTCCTTCCAATAGTGGCGGCAGTCATTGGGTGTGCATATATATTAATGAAAAAAGAATCGCCGATTATTTCGATAGTCTGGGAAATTCACCTCCTAGACCCATTGTGAAATTCTTACAAAGAAACTGTAAATATTATTATGTAAATAGTGTCCAATACCAGCATGACCAGTCTGTCTTATGCGGACTGTTTTGTATTGTGTACATTTACTTTAAAGTTCGTAATCAAAATGTATTGAATAAATTTCATAAAACCAACTTAAAACAAAATGATCATCTGGTACTCAACTGTATAAAAAAAATCAAAGCAAAAAAAAATGTAAATAACTTTTCTATGTACCATGTAGTAGAGTAGTTTATTTGTAATAAAAACCTTTTACCTCTATTTTTTTGTTTCATTTCATGAAATAAAAAGCAAACACTATATCCTTGTAGTATAGATTTATTATCATGCAAGTACAATTTTACAAATGAATTGTGGATATTCCATTCATCACTTTTGATGCTTGTATCTTTAACCAAAATTGTAGTTGCATACAATTTCGCAGTGCGCATGCATACTCGTGGACTGGCTGGTGGTAATTACAACATGAAGTATTGAGTTTGAAACTTAATGCGCGTAAGGCAGGACATCCCTGTTTTCAACATTCACTATGTTTTCTATGTTGAATAGTTTCCGTAGTAATGTAATCTTTTCACTACCTTTGCAATAAAAGACAGAACCCATTTCACAACATTGTGAAATAATATGGCGGATGTGGGTTACAGTATATCCATTCGTAGTGTCCCATTGTAACCGGTGCAAATTGCGAGTTAACCGTTCGACTTGTCTCTGATATCCAACCGGTAAATCATAACTTTCACAAGGTAATTTTACCATACAATGTAATAATAGAGTTGCATCACATGCAACTAGACAAAATTCACGCATAATGTATTCATTCGCTGAAATTTTGAATCCCTGGAAATCAAGAATGTACTGCCTTGTGCTTAGTAAACCAGAACCAATAGGATTTTGTTGCTCAACAATCAACGGTATTAACTCACCAATACACTCTGGGTCTTTTATGAACTGATGACAAACTTTGAATAGAGTGTTTTTCCCAATATGAAAATGACCCTGTTGCTGAAAATGTTCATAATAGTCTTGAAAAATCTCAGGGTGGTTAATATGAGTTTCGACATGTTGTGCGATTACTATTCCTGTCTTCCATACATACATACACTCATTCACACTATGTAAATTACATTCACTACATTCAATTGGATTTTCTTTTAAATATGCACGTATAGTTTTCAAAATACACTTGTCCACTATATATTCGCCCTTACAATTCAAACACTGAGCCATAATTCACTACGCCACAGGGTCTTCACGAGGAGCACAGTCCTTGGCTCGGAGTAATGTTACAATCTCCCAGGGACACGTTCTCAGTATGTGACGAATGCCCCAGTTAAAGTTTTCCTTCAGCGTAACTCCTGCTGGATGTTTCTCCAAATACAAGTGAAATAGTGTTTGTACAGTCCCTGGATCTTTCAGTATCAATTTCGTACGTTCTTCATTCAGTCTATTTATCTCGTAAGCTGAGGTATTTGGAAATGTATAGCCTCCACGATGTTCAAAGCAGATATGATTGCATTGAGTAGTACAGTTATTAAAGCACCCTTCACAGAGCATTTCCTGGTCGGGAAACCAGTCCTCAATGATCGAGTATATGCAGGCTTCGCCCACCCAGCGCGGAGAGCATTTGCAGGGCTCCTCTGTGGGCGGAGTAATAACTTCAGTAGCACTTGCCTTCGACATAGTTACGTGTAAACTGAGGACCTCTATAAGCAACATATATGCGTTATCAGACCGGAAGAGTCGGGGATGGCCGCTGTTTCCCACGGTCGGTCCCTTCAGGACCGGAAGCACCATATGGTAGGGGTCACCAAAGGTCGTGAGAAACTTCAAAATTAAGATTAATGGCCCCAGGTGTTCAAATTTTGGTGGAAAGGGCTCCGAGAATCTAACAAGTCTCTACTCACTTCCCATCATCCGATTTCTTTGAAATTTTGTAATTTGCTTCCTTCCAATGACAATACAATATTCAATCATTAGTTATACGACAGAATAATCCAGTTAACTCTAATTAATTAATAAAATAACCCGCGTTCCTCTCTGTTTGTTTGGTACAAATTTTGCAATCTATTTTAAACTAACTTCCCGATGAGTTGGAGATTTGAAACTTTAAACATAGCTCAGAACTTATTGACTGTGCAATATTGACTTATGACATTTTGAAAACGTCGCCAACTTGGATCCAAAATGACCGCCAAACCTATTGTTGTATAGAATACATAGCCTAAACGGCTAGAGCAATAGAATTTATATTTTTTATAAGTTTAAATTATCACTAATAGGTTATGAAAATATTACCAATCGTTTCCAAATACTCCATCTTGGATACAAAATGGTTGACACAAAAATGCATTTTTCACACCGTTTCAGCACGATAAATGAAATTTGGTATGAAGGTACATGAAAACTAGCAAGTTAAGCAAATATTACAAAATGTTGAAAAATACTCCATCCTAGATACAAAATGGCTGTCAAACTCATCGTTGTATAGAATACACAGCCTAAACTGCTGAGACTAGAGAAGTGAAATTTAGTGTGAAGTTACATTATCACTAGTAGGTTTCAAATGTATTACCAAATTTCTCCAAAGACGCCATCTTGGGTCCAACATGGCGGACACAAAAGTTCATTTTCTATACGTTTGAGCTAGAGATACAGAATTTGGCATAAAGTTCTATCATAACAAGTAGTAAATATTGCAGCATTTTAAAAAATTCGCTATCTTGATTTCAAAATGGCCTCCAAAATATGATTTTTCACACCATTCGAGCTAGATTAAAGAAATTTTAAACGAAGGTGTACCATCATGAGTAAGTCACCATTATATAATAAAACATTAAATGAGTCGCCTTCTTTAATCCAAAATGGACACCAAAACTCTTCTAAAACCACTGAATCTAGAGAAAAGAAATTCGATATAAAGGTGTATGAACAACAGTTGGTTACGAAAAATTTGGAAAACCTCCCGTATGGGGGAGCAGCCACCGGTTCGGAATCGTATTTGTACAATGGAGGCGCAGTTCACAGTGTCATCAAGATGTTTAAAATCGATTGTAAAATTTCAAACACACAAGAGTAAAAAGCAGTAAATAATTATTTAAATAAAAAATAATATAACACGTTTCTAAAACAAGCTAAAAAAGTACTAAAAAAATTATCCTAGTCCCATACAGATTTATAATCCCATACAGATTCCCAACCCCAAACAGATTGTCCTGAAAATTCGTGATTGTAAATTTTTAATAGGTATGAAAATACTTGTAAGATTTAGAACGATAAACGTGCATGCAATAGATAATAGTAAGAAGTGTAGAGAGTAGCTGTCGCTGAGAACACACACAACAGTTCATATCATTTGCAATGCAATATAATTGTTAGTGATTTAGGAGCATAATTCATGCATCAATTATCTGTTGTATACGCCCCAAGTTTCTCATTCTAAATCTTATATTTTCATAGCTATTAAAAATTTACAATCACAAATTTTCAACATATTCTGTATGGGGTTAAGAATCTGTATGCGTTTATAGATATGTACGGGGCAAGAAGAAATTACTTTATACCTTTTAGTCCGTTTAGGAAACGCGGTATATATTTTTTTTTTATTTAAATAATTTTGTGTGTTAAATCAACACAGCACACGGTGTTGATTTTGGTATGGGAGGAAATAAGTTACGACTGTAGCGAGATTTGAACACGCGGTGCTCAGTTAAAAGTCGAGCGTCTTACCTACTTGGCTAAATCTTCAGACAGAAAAGACGTTCGATGCTAACGGTATTAAGTGAACAACATTTAAATTACACGACTACACTAAAGATTTGAACAGTGTAGGGGATCAAATATATGTTGCTGAACCCCAAAACAAACTAAGCTACTTGCCCGACTTATCCCATGGTTTAATCACTTCATATTTGTTGATTTGGAACCAGAATTCCTCATTGAGAATATTCTCTTTCTGGGTAATACTTACCAAGAGCTCCTTCTGTTATATGGCGTTATATGATTTTATTATGGAGTTATCTTTATTAAGTGGCATTCAGTACTTCCTAAACCGTGTGGAAAATTAAGTGTCACAAGGACACTAGCAACATGATAGAAAAATATTAAATGTTCTAACTTACGCACTAGGACAGCAATGCACCATCTTGGTTTTTCTGTTTCTACTCCTGTAGTGTGCGTATGTCTCAGTGTTGCCAGACAGGACTTTTTGTGCGCTGGTAATTATCAGGCAATATTTTTAAATCAATTTGAACTGGTTCCTCTTATGAGGAGGACTTACGTGGAAACACTTCCGGTACGAATGTAAATACACAAAAGGAAATTTAATAAAAGTAGTGATTTATAATTTTAAAAGAAGCCACTAAAACTAGTATATATATATATATAAACTAGTAATGGCCATTTTCGAAAAAAGTTTTTTTCGATTTTTCGTTTTTTAGAAAAATAGTTTTTTAAAAAAATTCGTTTTCCGAAAATTTTTCGTTCTCTGAAAAATTGTGATTTTTCGAAAAACATTTCGTTTTTCGCTTTTCGAAAAATTTTCGTTCTTCAAAAAAATGTTTTTCGAAAAAAAAATAGCATCGTCTTTTTCGTTTTCGAAAAAAAAAATCGATAAATTGTGGACATCCCTATTGTAAAGCTCTTATAAGTTACAACAGAAAGCAGTTCATTAAATTCGTTTTTACCAGGTAGGTAAATATGAAACCGGAATTTATGTACAGAAAAGACACAGTGATTGGATGACAATGCTAAGAACTATTTTATTCGATGGCCATCGCTAGCGATACATTTCTGCCACCGTTTCGGCAATGTGTGGATGCCAGACCAAAAAAACTGTCCCTCTTGTGCTGCAAACCAGTCATCAAGCCATTTTCGTACATTCTCATAAGATGTGAAGCGCTGGTCAGCAAGTGATGGATGCAAATAAGTGAAAATCGGAAGGCACCAAGTCTGGTGAGTAAGCCGCATGTGGAAGAATTTCTCAGCCAAACGTCGCAATCGTTTCCCTGACCGGTTTGCTGTGTGGGAGGGTGCATTATCGTGAAGCACAATCACTTTATGTTGTCTTTGGTCATATTCTGGTCACTTTTCAAGCAAAGCTTGATGCAAATAGAGTCATTTGTTGTCGGTAACGTTGGGTATTAACAGTTTCGCCAGGTTTCACCAGTGCTTAATAGATCACTCCCTTCTGATCCCACCAAAACAAAGCAATGTCTTCCGTCCATAGCGATTTGGTCTTGCAGTCGATGTCGCCGGTTCTCCTGGAGTTACCCATGATCTTTAACGTTTAGGATTCTCGAAATAGATCCACTTTGGGTCACCAGTCACAACTCGATTGAGAAATGATTTCTTTCTGTACCTGGCGAGCAGAATTTAGCAAGTGGTTTTTCGGTTTATCCTGTTGTCGTTCAGTCAATGCATGTGGAACCGATTTTCCCACCTTCTAAAACTTACCCATGGCTTTTAAACGTATGGAAACTGCTTCTCGTGTTGTTTAATTGATCCGCGAGTTGTTGTTGCATTTGAACGTCATACTCATCCAACAAATCTTGCAATTCGCTGTCTGCAAACTTTTTCGGTGGTCTTGCGTTCTTCGGTTCGGTTTCGGTTCTTCGTTTCTCACGACAAAATCGACCCTTTTATTTTTTTAACCACTCATAGCACTGTGACTTACCAAGAGCATGATCACCGTAAGTTTCGACAAGCATGCGATGCGATTCTGCAGCAGTTTTCTTCAAATGGTAACAAAAAATCAATGCTGTCCGCACGTCGTAGTTTGTACGTACAAATTGCGCCATATTCAACGCTATTAAACTCTACAATATGACATGAAACTTGTCTTGTGAGTTTCAAATCGTTATCAGCGGTCAAAACAAGCAAGTGGCGCCAAGGACGCAGTTTTACGGTAACCACAGTGACAGCTAACGCCGTCTATGCACAAATTCCGGATTCATATTTACACATCTGGTATATAATCATAGTTTTCTTGTTTTTTTTTTCTACATTTGCACGTTTAGGGGTTTCATACTCTCCCCTTTGTCCGATTTTCTTTCCAAACGAAGTTGAACTGAAATTTGAACCAATTGCCGGCCGGGTGGCCGAGCGGTCTGCGGCGGTAGGCCATAGTTCGAGTCCCGGCAGGGGCATGGGTGTGGAATTTAACAGCTAAAGGCGAATTGTGACGGGTCGAAGTCCAAAGTTACTTGAGTGGCCCATATAAAAATAAAGTTTACCAAATATAAACTTTAGTTTTTGAACCAATAAACAATCTATAAAAGTGTCATCCGAGTCGGTTCACGCGTTCGACAGTTATCGTGAAACACACACACATACAACACAAATGCCGAGCCTCACTTCGCTCGATCAATTACTAATATTAAAGTTAATGTAAAGCGATGATCTCCAACAAAAGATGACAGCATTACCTCCGCATATGTCTAATGTATTTTGTCGTTGCACGACATTTCAGTGCTGCTGCTCAAATTTCAAGTCTAGAGAATTCTAACTTTCAAGAAAGAAATTTTATAACCAATTCAACAGCTCGATCAATACCGATTTTTAATTTTTTTTTCTGTTGAAAGAACTTCATTGTTATACGTTTTGAGATTCACAACAACAATCAAGTGATTTAAACAACGAAGAAAAACGAAAATAAAAAATCGGTATTTATAGAACTCTTGAAATGGTTATGAACTTTGTTCCCTCAAAGTTAGAACTCTCTAGGCTTGAATTTGTGGAAAGCAGCATTGAAATTTGATGCAACGATAAAAATACATTAGACGTATATGGAGGTAGTGCTGCCATCTTTTGTTGGAGATCGTTGCTTTACATTAACCTTAAGGTTCATCGAACAGTAGACCTCGCGATAAACCTGTCAAACTTTCATTTGGATTCGCCAGTATGCACTTTTAGAACACCCCATTTTTCATTTTCTAGCTACACCCGTGTCCGATTTACCCCCACTCCCTCGGAACCAATAGCCCGAAATCTCCGAAGTATGTTTGCACATTTATAAAGCTCTTGTAACAGAAAAGAGTCCATAAAATTCGTTTTTCATTGTTGTTTCCTTCATTTTTCTACATTTTTGCTATTTAAGGTTTCACACCCTGCCCATGGTCGGATTTTCTTCCCCAACGAGCATGACATGTCATTTGAACCAATAAATAATCTGTGGAAGTTTCATTCGAATTGGTTCACGCATTCGGCAGTTATCGCGGCTCGAGAGGGTGAGAAAGACAGACAACACAAATGCCAAACGTCTCGATTAGAAGATCTTCGCTATGCTCATGAAGAGTTAATGTAAAAATAAAATTAGAGTTTACGAAATAATTTCATAAGTTCTAGAAAAATAAATAAACAAACCATTCTTCCAGTTATAAATCTATTGCAAGCTGTAACATTTTATCTCTTAGCTTTGTTTCTTTGGCTGCACTATATGTGGATTTTCTTCAATATCATCTTTTAATACTTGCTGTCGGGATGTACTCGGGATAACACCTATGTGACGTGCTCTTAAGTGATACCACAAACCACTCGCTGTACCTCTGTTGTGGATTAATATGTCGCAGTAATTGCACTTTGAACTGCCCTTGTCGCGAGTAAAGTGTCCAAAATGTTTGACTTGCCCATGGTCAGCGGTAAATGAGAACGATGTAGGTTTCACGAAACCGAGTTCACAATCACATTGAGACAAACAGATTTCGGAGAATAGCCGAATTCTCTTAAGCCGTAACCAATGTACATACATATTGAACGTATTTCGGGACTTTCCCTAAGTTCAACCCTTCTTTCATATTTTTCATAAATAGCACGTGTATAAGGAAAAACTGTAACATTAATTAATACCCAATGCGGCTACTGCGACTGACTGTTAAATAAGCAAAATCTGCTGACATTCAGCTTCAGCCTACATAGAACTAGAGCTATTTTTTTTATATCTATAACTGCATAGGAACATTAGTTATATCAAAGTACCATGAGTTACATTAACTGCATTAAAATAAATATTTTATTCGTGGATTTTTTTTTCGCCAAAAGTTCTTTTCCTTTTTCGTCTTTCGAACAATTTCTAGTTTTTCCAGTGTTTTTTTTTAATTTTCGTCTTCGAAATGTTTCATTTTTCGTCTTTCGACAAATTTTTCGTATTTTTTAAAAAAAAAAATATTTTATCGTTTTTCGAAAAAAATTTCGCATCGTCTGTTTCGTTTTCGTAAAATTCTTTTTTCGAAAATGACTTTTTCGAAAAACTGTGGCCATCCCCAATATAAACCCACCAGAGCAGGATGCACACCAAGCGAAGCGAGGATTGGGGTGCGTCCGATTGGAGCTTAGCGGCGTTAGCCGCGGGGGGGGGGGGGGCAGCGCCCTGTTAGCGGTGCGAATACGCCAAAGTACTGTTTACGCAAAAGTCTGTGCCGTACCGGAAGCGTTTCCATGTGGGCTCT
This sequence comes from Lepisma saccharinum, assembly GCA_022664845.1. Taxonomy (NCBI): domain Eukaryota; kingdom Metazoa; phylum Arthropoda; class Insecta; order Zygentoma; family Lepismatidae; genus Lepisma; species Lepisma saccharinum. The sequence continues at coordinate 9,699 of JAGDQP010038799.1, forward strand.
CCTTAGAGAGGAGCCAATTGCTCTTGTTTATGTTCATAGGCATCAGGAAATTTAATAAAAGTAGTGATCAAGGACACTTGGAGGTTAGGTAAGTCAGGTTCGGTGTTTTTTTTTCTTCTTTTCTTTGTTGCACGCGCGACATGAACAGACATTGTTTGTACGTGCACTCTTGGTTGGCACTTTTTTCTTAGCTATTTCCAAAGTTTCTTAGCTATTTCAAACAGTAGTTTTGTTTTCATGCTAGAATGGATTTCTTAAGCCAAATGAAGAACAAAATGCATATTCTTTTTATTACAATGGTAGAACATATTTGTTAATCTTGGTGAATAGAAAAATCTAACAATACTTTTGTTACCACGATAGAAAATATTTATCACTCCAAGTGAATAATGAAAATCAAACAGTGCCTTTGCTAGTATGATAGAATATTTTTATTAAGCTAAGTGAATGCCAAATATTAACGTATCTTTTAACATATTTTTTGTGCCGCGGTGGCTCAACGGTTAGGTTCATCGGTAAGTGACAGTTGCCGGAGCAAAACTCGCTTTGTGCTCACGCCAGTGAATCTGTTACTTCTGATTTTTCTTTCGGTCTCAATAGTGAGTGACAGTAGTTAATCAGACTACAGTTAAATGAGTGCTGAAACAGCAACTCGATATCCGTGTGATATTTAATGTTAGTAGAACAGTGCTACTAGTATGAACAATTTTGTGCCGAGAAAACACATAATTGTTATTGACTACCACTACCAATTGGCTACATTGACTACCATGAGTTAGGATTTCGTCCTAAAACCCATATTGTTCATGAATTATTGGTGGACCAATTTATACTGAATCCATTAGAAGTTAAAGCTGTGGTACTGTGGTCATACAAAAACGCTATAATTTTAAAAGGTACAAAATCAAGAAATTGTGAATAGAGTGATCAATACATGTTAAAGTAAATTTGTGTATAAAGATGAAGGTGTTTATTAGGAACTGAGTGTTCAGGAAGAAGAAAGTGCCAGAGTCAAACTAACTGTGTCAACAGTGCCCCATGAAATAACCGATGCACAAGGAGCTCATTTTTTTTACTAAATATGGTACCATCTGTAACGTTGTTCAAATCAAGTATGATCACACCCATATATCTCCAAATATTCCATCTACTTATATATTTAGGCGTGTTAACAGAATACTACTTAATACTTTGTAACAAGTTGGAAGTAACAAGATCCCGGGGTAATTATTACAGTCTGATTTACCGCTTCTTTTGTAAATCTGAATTATTAGTGAGGTTTTCCATTCCTTTGGAAGTTCTTTCCTTCTCCATCTCTTTTTTTGACTTGAGTGTAGGCTTTGAAGCTGGATAGACGTGTGCTCGAGTGCTCCGTGTTTCGAGTGATTTTTTCATGAGGAGAAACGGAGTGGACCAAAAAGTAAGTAGACAGATTTGTTCATAAGCATAAGTAGAACGTTACTTGAAGGTACGGACCTTGAACGATTTTTTCTGTAGGAGATATTAAGACCAAAAAAATTTCCAATGTTAATCATGTGGGAATAAAGAGACTACATCCACGTTGGCTCTAAGATCTACATATCAACAGAGTATCATTGACCGAGAACATCCGGCGACCTTGAGAGTTCAACTTGTTGCAAGAAAATAAATTTCCTTAGTCCCGGTTCCTCCACAGTGAAAATTCTAAGCTCTTTGTGCAGTGCCTATATAAATAACATGGAGGGCTAAGAGGTCTTCGGGACCGTTGGTGATGGGTGCATGATGTTTTGGGAGGTCGTTGGTCGTTGGGGGGGCCATTGACCCCCCCGGAATGATTTCGACCTAGGGTTCGGTCGCGAACATTTTGAGCGGGTCTTCCTTATCCTTCATAGAGGAAGTGGACAGGATAAATCTACTTGCGAATGGCATAACAACTGACCCAAAAAATCTACTAGACCTGATTGACAAAGTGTTTGAGAGAAGGGATGAGTCCTTTCAGCTAAATAGTATATATAGACAATTCGTCATGGCGTACGGTCGCATAATTTTTAATCCAGTGGAGAAGTTTCCAGCATGCTGCATTCACCTGAGACAACCATAAGACGTTCAAATTTGTCCAGGTTAATTTGGATAAATCAAAACTAGCAACACATGAACTGAGGCTATACTGTTAAAAAGAACAAGTGGACGTGGCATGCATTCAAGAACCGTACACCAGCAAAGGAAGTTGTTGGGTATGCCGGCCGACACCGTGGTGCTGCTTCCGGAGGACCCAAATCCTATGGTGGCAGTGGTAGTCTTTAATAAAATGATCGAAATATTAGTGGATTCCAGATTCACATGCAAATGGATTCAGACCTTCATCTTGAAACTCGGAATTGAACAGATAATAATAGTAGATATCTACTGCCAGTTCTCCATCCCTGCAGATATTTTTGTACATAAACTAGGGGAAATTCTGGACGTGTTTTGTAGGGGCAATTTACTGATTTTGGGGGATTTTAATGCCAAGTCTCCGCTCTGGCACTGCCCAAGAACAGACGACAACGGTGAGAAGTATGAAGATCTAATTAACCAGCATCAGCTAATGATCCACAACAAAGAGGACCAACCACCAACGTTTCGGGGCAGAGCTGGCGCGGAGAGCAATATTGATATAACATTAACAAGGGGAGATTTTTATAGACGTATATATTGAATATGCAACTACGAGCCAGCACAGCGTCATCAGCTTCCATATAAATTTCCAGACACACGACAATAATAGCAATACGAATGAACCTGTTGACATAAACTACAGCACTAAAAAACTAAACTTCAAAAAACTTATGGAAAAGCTGGACCTACCACAAATTGAAGAAATCGCAAACTTAGATGAATTGGCTGAAAAAATCGAAAAGGTAACATGTGAAGCAATTACTAAAACAGCACCAAAAATTAATAGCACAAAAAAAAGAAAACCCTTCTGGACTCAAAAACTTGAAAACCTGAAAAGGAAATTAAAAGCGAGTAGGAAAAGTTATAGAGCAGCCGGGGACCACGAACTTAGAACAACACGTTTGAATAAATACAGACAAATTAAACGGCCGGGTGACGTTTCGTCCAAAGACATTTTGTCCATACGACATTTAGTCCAGGGATATTTAGTCCATAGACATTTCGTCCATTGACATTTCGTCCACAGGACATTTCGTCCAACGGATTTTTCGTCCACAAGACATTTCGTCCAACAGAGTTTTCGTCCACAAGACAATTCGTCCAACAGAATTTTCGTCCACAAGACATTTCGTCCAATAGACTTTTGGTCCAACAGATTTCTCGTCCACAAGAAATTTCGTCCAATCGACTTTTCGTCCAACGGATTTATCGTCCACAAGACATTTCGTCCAATCGACTTTTGGTCCAACGGATTTTTCGTCCACAAGACATTTCGTCCAATCGACTTTTGGTCCAACGGATTTTTCGTCCACAAGACATTTGGTCCAACGGATTTTTCGTCCACAGGACATTTCGTCCAGTCGACTTTTAGTACAAAGGATTTTTCGTCCAATCCATTAATCCACATACTACACTCTCATCCATATAAATTCACAGGCCAAACTACTGAAGCTACAAACACCAAATTTGGTATGAAGGTGTAGGACCATGAGTAGGTAAAGGGAAAAATCCGACATTTTGGAAAATTTGCCATCTTGGATCCAAAATCGCCGCTAAACTCATTGTTGTATACAATAGAGCCTAAACGGCTGGGGCTATTGAATTGAAATTTGGAATGATGGTACATTATTGCTAGTAGGTAACGAAAATATTTTCAAATTTTGTAAAAGTCGACATCTTGGATCCAAAATGGCCGCCAAACCCATTGTTGTATAGAATAGAGAGCTTAAACTACTGGGGCTATTGAATTGAAATTTGGTACAGAGGTACATTATCAATAGTAGGTTAATATAATATTGCACAATTTACCCAAAGACGCCATCTTGTATCCAAAACGGCAGACTTAAAATTTCATTTTCCACAACCTTTGAGGTAGAAGCACGAAATTTAACATAAAGCTTTATCATAAGTAGTAGTTTAGGAAAATAATAAAATGTTTTGGGAAAGTCGCCATCTTGGATTCAAAATGGCCGCCCAAAAATCATTTTCTACACAGTTTGAGGTAGAGAAATGAAATTTTATTTGAAGATGTTTCTTCACGTGTAAGTCATGACAATATAATCAAATGTTAAAAACGCCGCCATCTTGGACACAAAATGGCCGCCAAATAATTGTTGTTTAGAATATACAGACTAAACGTCTGGGGTTATTGAAATGCAATTGGGTACAAAGGTAGAAAATCACCAGTAGGTTACGAAAATATTACGAGATGTGTTGAAAGAAGCCATCTTCGATCAAAAATGTCTGTTTAACTCATTGTTTTATAGAACACACAACCTAAACTACTGGGGATATTAAAATGAAATTTCGTATAGAGGTACATTATCAATAGGAGGTTAACATGATATTACAAATTTACCCAAAAACGCCATATTGGATCCAAAATGGCGTACGTTAAAATTACATTTCCCACGCCGTTTGAGTAGGCACGAAACTTGGCATGAAGGTGTATTATGACGAATAGTTTAGGAAAATATTACAAAATGTTGAAAAAGTCACCATCTTGAATCCAAAATGGCTGCCAAACCTATTGTTGTATAGAAAAGTGACCCTAAACCGTTGAAGGTACAGATATGAAGTGTGGCATAATGGTACATTATCGCTATTAGGTTAAGAAAATGTTACATGATGTATCCAAAGACGCCATCATGAATCCAAAATCGCGGATCTAAAAATGCATTTTGGACACCGTTTGAACTAGAGATTCAAAATTTGGCATATATTTGCATTACGACGAGTATTTTAGGAAAATATTACAAAATTTTAGAAACGTCGCCATATTGGATCCGAAATGACCGTCCAAAAATCATTTTCGACACCGTTTGGGCTAGAAAAATGAAATTTTATTTGAAGACGTAGCTTCAAGAGTAAGTCACGACAATATAATAAATGCCGGCCGGGTGGTCGAGTGGTTTGAGGCGGTAGGCTATCGACTCAACGGTCCCGGGTTCGAGTCCCGGCAGGGGTATGGGTGTGGATTTTAACACTTAACAGCTAAAGGCAAATCGTGACGGGCCGAAGTTGAAAGTTACTAAACTGACCCATATAAAAATAAAGTTTACCAAAGTTTTACAATATAATAAAAAGTTGAAAAGTCGCCATTTTAATCCAAAATGGCTGCTCGGAAACCCATTTCCTAAATTATTAAGCCTAGACAAGCGAAATTTGTTATGAAGGTGTACCATGAGGAGTAGGTTACAAAAATTATAAAAAATACCTATGGGGGCGGTATACCCCGTGGTGGGTGGTATAATTGTAATATGGAAGCGCAATCCGCCAGAGAGTGTCTGATTGAGATAAAGGGGGCGAAGCTCCCCAAACCCTGATGTTGGGAGCGCAGCTCAAACGATTTGGTATCAAGGTGTAGGACCATATGTCGGTAAAGCGAAAAATCCGACATTTTGAAAAGGTCGCCATCTTGGATCTAAAATGGGCACCAAACCCATTGTTGTATAGACTACACAGCCTAAACGGCTGGGGCTATAGAAAAGGAATTTTCTAAAAAGGTAGGATATTAAAAGTAGATTACGAAAATATTACGAGAGTTATACAGATGTTCTCGGGATATCAGCCAGGTGAAGTCCGACGATAGAGCCGACGTTTCAAGAACAGACATTGTTCTCATCTTCAGGGCAAGTACACTGAGACCAGTTCATGTGTACTATATATAGTAACGGTAGGGGGCGGAGCTTAAGAATCTGTGTCTCTGATCAGACTCATGGATGCTTTTGACTAGAAGGCAATACCCAAGCCATGAACACAAACAATTACTAGAATGGTCAGGAAAAGATTGTCTGACCAAAGATTGTTTATAGTAAGGAGTCGATATAGTTTTTATTGACGCCCAGTTAATTGAACTCATAGGAATGGTAGGCAGGAATAACTACTTACACAGCATCAAGGCTTCATCACACACACACATACACACACACACACACAAGCACACGGAATGAATCACCATCCACATGAGTAGTATAGAAATCCGATTGGAAGATCTCCCATAATGCTTCGCGCGTCGTTCTCAACAATAATGCTCAAATATTGCTTAGGGAACAACTACACATGCGCGAGAGAGATGGTTGGACTTTTCGTCCTTTGCTCGGGGATAGAGCGTAGAGAAACAGTAAGCACGCATGCGAGGAGAAAAGATTTTTTATCGTTTGTTTTAGGACTTGAGCGTAGAGAAAGATTGTTGAGGCCCCCAGAATCTTTTTGCACTGAAATGATGACTCAGCATCAAGATAGGAAGAGAAGGGTAAGAAACGGTATTATTTTTTTACTTTTTAGACAATTTTGACTCAACGAGAAGATCATATGACATAAACAATCACTCAACAGCCTTCAGCTCTTGACTCGGAGATGTGATTTCTTTAATCTGATTGTTAATGGAGTAAATAAAAGGCGTAACAAGTATTAATTTTTTACTTAGTTGATACAAAACAGTCATGGATGGCTGTAGTTGTACAGACTTAGAGGTTGACTTAAAGTGTATTATAAGAAGTATTGAAGAATGGATCCCATCGTTTTATCTTGCCTGTAATTCTTGCTTTGAAGGTGAAATGACGGACATTCACGAGTGCTTTACTCCTGCATCAGTACAACAAGATGTTTGGGAAATTTTATCCTACGGACCTATATGTAATGAAATCTATGAAATATTTGTTGCAGGTCATACAGACTGCGTGAAAACATTACGTAATTTTAAGAAGGTACAAACAAATTGTACGAATTCTGTACGCCTTATGTATATGAGCAATGGAAAGATAGCACACCCTGATCTAGGATACAAACTTGATAGGAGTCTATAGTTACATGACAATTTAGGAAAACACTTACGAACAACTTGCTTCGAATCATAAAGTTAGTGGAATTCGTCCATATTTAAAATGAAAAGACATATTCCATCGAAGGCCTTCGATTGCAGGTTCAAGCCTAGATTAAGTAGGGTGATTATCAGAGAAACTCAAACTTCTTCGATTCACCAAGTCATTTAGGACACAGGAATGAACTAAAATAGGTCTTTCTTAAGCAATATAAATCAAATGCATCTTTTCTTAAGATAATAAAATAACACGAACGAGCAAATGAATCATATTTCCTACAGACAACCATTTGCTTCTCACACACGGAAAATACGAGATCAAATTGAATTTCATTCCATGCTTTTAGTAGAAGAAGAAACTACTTATTTTTGTTGCGTCGCTTTGTAAATTTGTATGCAACTTAACATTTTATATTCACGAACCAGTCAACAGTTTTCTTTTTATATTCTCATAAGAGAGACAAAAGTAGCATTAAGAGTACATCAATTCTTTTTCAGGAATGTTCCATTTTTACTTAGGTTTGGTTATATTTCATTTACCGAATACCATTCTTATATAGCTATTATTTCTTTTTGTTTGAAACAAAACAAAGCACTTATTTTCACAAGTGCTGCTGCCGTAAAGAGAAGCATTTTTTAAAAAAATATTTTGAAATACGTTGTCGAACAAATCATTATCAAGAAATTTAATTTCTACCATAGCTTTATAAGTTCAATCACATCTCTGATCACACGAAATTCATGGATTACATGTACAACACGAGACAGACGAATTCCCTTCCTGAAATATTTGCTCCCGATTCGACTCTCCAGGAACCTTTAAGTCAGTCTACTCCTACTTGAAATGCACAACAAATGTTTATAAACTGGTCGAAAGGGCGGTCTTTACCATAGAGAGAGGCATTTATGTGTCTTGTATTAGCTGAATGTTTTCCCAGTCAGCATATTCTGAGATGAGAAGTACATGATTTTCAGAGAATGACTACAAGAAATTCGTATATATGATGATCTCTAATAATGATAAAGGGGTCCTGGGTTCAATTCTCCGATGACACCAACCTTAAACTGCAAGTCAGCATGTAGAAGTCAGGTTCGTTTCAACTAGTAATACATTGCTTTCATTCTTCACCCTAAGTCACAGTTGCCAGCTACTAAATGTATTCAAGAAATCCACTCACCTCATAATACTGGAGTATCACAAAAAACAGTAAATCCCACACAGACACATACACACAGAGAAAAAAGAGATCAAGATGTCCGATATACGCAATCAAGCTGTCCACGACGCATGCGCTGAGAGCTCCCGCTTACTGATACGCTGCTACTGTTATTGATTTTATATCCTACTTCAC
>JAGDQP010038800.1:6984-18007 GCA_022664845.1 Lepisma saccharinum
ATTTTACAAAGGGCTAAGAACAATTATAGTTATTTAACTAAAAGCTCCGACCGCGAGTCTATGCGAGCTCTCTCCAGCACACAACTGATCCCGGGTTTAATTCTTGCTGTGGATACAAGTGGTTCAGAGTCAACATTAAACTGTAGATCCTATTCTTAGGACCTTATCTGTATCCGATGGAAGGCAATTGTAAACCACAATCGGTTCACCTTGCTCGAGGATCTTCGGGTCAGGACCTGCTTTTGAACATAATACCGATCATAATCAGTAAAACACACATAAGTTATTTTTATGAGAGGCCAAGAGAATTTTACGGGGGTTAGGGGTGTTGATCCCATAGCGTCTCCCTGACTTCTTCGTGTATGGAAATGTTGTTCGTAGTTTGGTTTTCAACAACTTATCAGCAGAATTTCGTTTTCAAAGATAAAGAAATTTTACCTTCGCTCCATACTAAAATTTCACACATGAAAACATACATCAGCAGCAGCTTCGCAAGCAAAAGAAATGTCACGTGCTTGTTCCAGCCAATGGGTTACAGTCGTATATTATACATTTCAATTCATTGTCTAAACAAGAAGTGTTTCAAATTTCAAACGTAGAAACTTATGATGCCATTTTGGTTAGCTATTTTGACTTCATAAAATGTCCGCTGAAAGCATACAGTGTTAATCTCTAAAGATAAATCCTAAAATACAATTATTAGACCTTATCATTATTGCCCATGACACTTTCTGGAAATCTAATGCTCCAATAAAAAGTACTGCCCCGACGAAACCCGGTACAAATATGAGCGGGTGAACAAAAATTCTGATTATGCACCCTGAGCAGTGATTCCGCCAGACCCTCTTCCTGTGGGAAGTGTCACACCCAAATTCTCGAGAACGCCCACCAACGTTAAAAATTTTGCTGTCAAAAATCGATAGAAACCGTGCCAAATTTCACTTACACTTTACCAATTTTGACTTTACACCCCCCCACAGACTGAACATCCTGTCGAAATCCCTGCCCCTGAGAAGGTAACCCTGACTATGGGCTGGATTACACTGGACCTGTGTGTTTATTTTTCCTTTCGGTAACCACATTCAACATCAGGTGATCAGATTTTCCGCACCCCAATCCCGGACACCGAATCGGAAAGTCATATTGGGCATCCTGAAACAAAGTATTTTCAGGAACCCAAATTTACTGTAAGTTACTTTACTTTGAAGACTAATGTAAAGCCAAGATCACCAACAAAAGATGGCAGCACTATCTCCGTATATGTATAACGTATTTTTATCATTGCACGAAATTTCAATATTGCTTCTACAAATTCAAGCCTAGAGAGTTAAAATTTTCAGGGATGAAAGTTATTAACCTATTCAAGAGTTCTAGCCATGACGATTTTTATTTTTCTTACTTGTTCATTGTTGAAATCACTTCATTGTAGTAATGGATATCCAAACCTATAACAATGAAACTCTTTCAATTTCAAGGAGCAGGAGAAATAAATTATACAATGGGTTCATGAATTCAAACACAATTTTCTATTTTTCATTTAAATTTTATTTCAAATAATAAATTTTTGAAATAAGGTCGGTTTCTTGTCGGAATCTTTCAAAACCCGACAATGACCCGAAACCCGTTCCTCAATAATAATAATAATAAGTTATTATTTTGAGGGACGACGAATTTGTCCCAACAACAGTAAAATCATAGAAATCCAATTTTGCAACAATGTTTCACGAACATAGCAATAATCCTTGGAAGAGATTCACAAAAACTGTCGGAAGTGAAAAAAATTAATGCAAATTCTTGGACTACTCTAAGCTTGTAAAGCATATGCAAATTTACGGAAGTCAGATACTCCTAACTTACAGTAACCCTGTGTGCGAATTACCAACGGGGATGTGGTGGAATCCCTCCTGTGAGTCTACATGTGGGCGCATGTATAATATTAGATATATCATATTATTTTTTAAGAAGAGCATATCGTCGCCCGTGTAAAAATAGCTTAAAACGCACATTGTGCCAACTTTAAAAGTTTTCCCAGTAATTCCACCAGACCTGCCCCCTATGGGGGTGTAACTTCCCAAATTTTCGACACAATTCCTAACCATGCAAAACTCCACTTACACCCTCCCAATTTTGACTTTACACCTCCTACTGAAAATCCTCACGGAAACCCTGTTTTCTTCTAGTCTTTGGTCTCAACAAAGGGCTGGATGGTATCATCAACTTACGCTCTGACCGAACCCTTCCGGGACAGAGTGGCCGTGGTTCAGTGGTAGAGCATTGGCTTAGTACTTGGGAGGTTCTGCAATTGATTCCAGCTGCCAACCATTCTGATTGATTTTTTCTAGGGCTTATCCTCAGCTGCACCAGGCAAATGCCGCGATGGTGCCTTCCATATAAGCGCTGACCGACACCTTCCGGAATCCTTTCCCCCTCCCTTATCCCGACCTAAGCCTTATATGGCTAAAGGCCATAATTAAAATTCAATTGAAAAGCAGAGCTGGAACTAGATCAGTGTTTGTGACCCAGTCCACTCCGGACACAGGTGATCCGGTCTAAAACTTGACCCGGTCTGAGAATTTAATGAGCTGCTGTTTGCTACTTTTCGTGCTCAATATCGTTGTTTCTCGTTTTTTTTATATTGTTCGGTATTTCAATATTATTCGGTATTTCCGTATACAATATAGTTCAGTATTTCGGTATATCTGTATTTCGGTATCGTTCGGTATATCAACAATTTTCGGTATCCAAACCATACCGAAAGTTGGTATGACAATCTCAATAACGAACACCCCTATTTCCTGTATTGAGACACTACTGTCAATTGCTGATACAGTTACATGTTTTTGTTTTTAAGTTAAAAATTAATGCTTTGCTCAGCTTTTATTTTTATTTTATCTTAAGTATATCAAAGCAAGAGCTTTGAAATGGAAAACATCATACTTGTTTTGTTATGATATCGGAGACACGTAGAACATGGTCACAGAATACTGTCTTTTCTTTATCAGAATAAACAATTATCGGTAGTGTAATGGTTATCGTGTTCGTTTCTAACGCCTGCGGTCACGAGTCAAATCCTGATGAATCCATATATTCTTTAAAAGAAATTTTGTTCATGAGTTCAAAATCTGACTAACACAATTTTCTATTTTACTTAATTTTCTTTTTAAATTATTTTTCAAATAACGTCGGTTCCTTGTCGAAATCTTTCAAAACTCGTCATTCGACGACCAAATGGCGATGTTGCCAGACTTGCTCGTGGGTAGTAAATCTCTGAGAGTAGCGAGTTTAGTTGCTGACTGAACAACACATTTGTTATGGTCTGTGGAGTTCAGTGGACAGCGTGTGAGAACTTCATTCTCAAGGTTGTTGATTCGATCCCCGTCCAAGATTTCAAATTATATTTTTCAAGGAATTAAGCTCTGTAAATGGTGTTCGCGATTGCTCCTGAAAGAGATTTACCCCGTGAAGGGAGAAAAACACAAGACTGAGAGAGAGGGGGGAGGGGGGAGAGACGCAGACTGTGCATTCATAAGAGTTAAAATTACATTTATTTCCATGTCTTCTGCAATTTTTCTCTTCCTCTTTCATTCTTTTCTTCTCTCTTTGTTCGCTCTTTCCCCGTGTTCATCCATGCTTTCTCTTTCTCTCTCTCTGTGTGTGTGTTTGATCAAGACAAGGATGGAATTTCTATCTCTCTCGTGGTTCTCTAGATAATGCTGAACAAGTTAATTCTTTATTGCTCCAACTGGAAGAATATCCTGGCATCCCATGTTTTCCCGCATATTTGTACTGTCATGTTGGTTGTCTAACTATGAGGCGTACAGTGTAACAATTCTCCTGGAAGAAAATGCTACAATTTCTTATAATTCCAACCTCCATTTACTTTAGTTACTACTTACATGTCCAACACATTAACAATTATGAGACAGACCCTTCGTAGGGAGATGTCAAGTTCATTAGCATTATATATTGTGGTCAGTCGTCTATCAGAGAACATTATGTCGTGGATTTTCTCAAGCATTTCGTCAGTTGTGACAGTTGGTGGATAGTCCGAAAGGAAGTCATCTTTGAAGGGCTCTCTGCAACTTCGAAATTCAGCTACACACTTTTTGATTGTTAAATATGAAAGAGCATATACCCACAATGTTAGGACTATATTTTCATGGATCTGCTTGGTTTTTTTATGCGAGTACTAGATGGCAGCACGGATAGCAGTTTTCTTATTTTTCGGCTGAATTGTTCACTTCAGCCATTTTCCAGGCCTTAAAAAGAAGGAAGGAAATGAGTTAGAGCCTCCAAATTTTTAACAATAACTAGTAAAGAGTTAGTAATAATGCGCATACAATTACGTAGTTCTGAACCTATCCCTTCATACTTACGCCGAGAACTTTTCAAACACCCAACGTATGCTTCTGTCCGTATATTTAGTCGTTTGGGATTTATAAAAGACTTTTAAGGATGGTCAGAAGCTAATTGTACACCATTTCTTGATCTCTGTTGATTATTTAGAATATTCGCAAGAGCACAAAAAGAAGTTTTAATGCTTATTAAATGATCTTATTTAATCCTTTAATATTATTAGAGAAGAAAAAAGAGTGAAAGTAATAAACACAAGAAAGAAAAGAAAAAATACAGAAGGATAAAAGAGAGAAGAAGAAGAAAAAAATGCAAGCAACCCTGCAAGTAATACTATAGAGGAAACGAGAGCAACAAAGAACGAAACAGAAATGGAGAAAATATGGAAGCAAGATAAAAGCTTGAAAGAAACGAAGCAGGGTAGAAAGCAAGCAATTATCAAAAATATAGTAAAGTTAAAAAATCAGAGAACGAAAGAAAAATGAAGAGAGGAACACGAATAAAGCAGAAAAATTAAAAAAGGTAGACAGAAAGGACCATGCATGTAAGAAACGAAAGACCAAGTAAACAAGGAATAAAGAAACCATTCATGAAAACAACACAAAAGCAAGCCAACAAGGAAGTAAGTATGCCTGAAATAGAGAACTATAAATAATCAAGAAAGAAAGCAATAAAGTTACTAAGGCTAAGAAAAGAAGGGAAGAGAATGCAAATTCGAATATGATACAGAATACAGGTGCTTTGAGAATACAGGGTGTTCCGCTCGAACGAACCTTTTTTCCAATTGCTTATAGATATTAACGATTTACGACATAATCAAGCATTAACTTTTCCTGGCGTAAAACCTCAACTAGTTTGTTGTTAACTTACGATCCCACCGACAGAAAGCACTAATAATACGTTCCTTCCGGGTGTTTTAGCAATCAGCGATTCAAATAACAAGCCGATATGAGAACAATTCGCTAATGATGTGATGGGCCGAGCAACTACTGATTCAGATTTTGAGACAAATTGATTCTTCCTTAACGGAGCAATTCTTTATATTTCAGAAAATGTACCCAGAATTTCTGGAGGTTCAGAATAACCACATTCTCTTGTTGGGTCGCGTCGGAACATTCCCAAACTTAATGTGCGTTATGCACTATCGGGAAAAGTCATTATTTGGCTTTTTCGAAGAGGAACAGCTACAAGCATTTCTTACCTGAGCACGCTAGAGTAGTTCTTCTTACCTCAGATTGAACTTCTCCAGCCTGCTGTATATTTTCAATACAATGGCCTTCACCTTCATTAACATTGAAAAGTTCGCTTAGCTCTGGACCAATTTTTCCCTTGTCGATAGATAGGTAGGGAAGGATATAATACTTGACTTTGAAGACTATAGCTCCTAGATTTTTTCGTATGTGAACAATATCGTAGAATAAAGATGATAGAGTTAAAATATCTTCGTCAACGCATCGTGGATGACATTGCTAATGCAAAACTTTGTAATGTGTATAGCAGGAATATTTTTGTCAGTTTGAAGTAGTTCGATCAAATTGCATAACAGAAAATCTTCAATTGCTATAATGTCTAGCAACATGTGAGCTTAATTAGTGAGATTATGATGATAAAGTAAAATACCTGGGCCCGCAGGACCACCCTTACCAATTTGGTCACTTTCGTCCTAAGAGTTTTATTTCTTTGTTAGGATTCTGTTGGCCAAATTTATAAGGAACCAAAAAGCGCACCAGGACACACCCGCCCCCACCAAGCAACCATCCGGGATACCCGCCAGGAACAGGACAATTTAATAATAAATTAGGTGATGCGCTGAATTTTCATGGTCATTTTGATTTTTTGAAAGATTTTTGTGATTTTTATGATTTACTAAAGTTAGGGAATATTTCATTTTTGAATGTTGGGAAGCAAAGAGGTGTGGGAAATTGATTTGCTATCTCTAGGCGTTTAATTTATAGTCTTAAAGCTTATTCTGCTGTTGTCTATATTACTTCGTAGTCGTAGTATCCGTGAAGAGTGTCTTTTGAGATATTTTGGTAGTTAAGCGCTGTGTTTTATATCTCTACTTATAATTCTGGTAGTTCTTGATAAGTATGCTGTCTTATAAATTTGTGATTCATTTATTGTGGTAAGTTTGTCATAATGAATTTTTTGCCTTTAGCTGTCTCTTTCGCCTTTCCATCATGTAGTTATTGATATGTTATTTGTATTCTGTTGTAAAGATCTGTTTGATTAGCATTCCATAATTTTTCTGTATATCTGATCCAGTACCTTTCAAATTTTTCTAATTGTTCTGTATTTATTTGTGAGTGAAATAATTCGTGACCGTATATGACCATGGGTCTAAGAATGAACTGGTATAATCTGATTTTTATTGCGATTAGTATTGGAGCCCTAGAGCTTTGAGGCCTAGAGTTTTTCTGTCTTTTATGTGAGATTTGAATGTTAACCTGTGATCAAGAGTAACTCCCAAATATTTTGCAGTGTTTGTTGGATGTATTTTTGTGTTTTTAATTGAGATATATTGATTTTTTATCTCTTCTAGTGCCTCGTCCAATCGGATAGAAAACTATGAATTGTATTTTTTTTTGTTTTAGCAGTAGTCTCCAGATGTTGCACCAGTTGGAGAATTTCTTGGTAGTTTTTTGAAGATTTTTAATGGCAGCTCCAGTCGTTTTAGCTGATGTCCAATAAGCCGTATCGTCGGCGAAAAGTCCTAATTTGGTTTGTTGTTGTTGAGGCAAAGGTGTATCGTGTACATAAATAGTGTATAATAAAGAGTTCAGGGCCGCGCCGAATCATATTTCAACAAATACTTGATATCGTTGATGAGATGTAAGTTCAACGTGCATTCAACTGTTATTTTCATCTATGGCATAGATTTCATTTCAAGGGATTCTTTTTAATTCAATGGAATAAAATTTGTAACTAAAACCTAATTGAACACCATTTACTATTTATTGATGTGCTCTTTTGTATGTTAAAAACAATCTATATTGAATTTTGAATCAAAATTTAATCATTTTGAAGTTCAATCTATATTCTAACGAAAATTTGATTTCGTTGATAAGACGTTAATGTGACGTGTTTCTAACTATTAACCTTATAGTTGAACTAAACGCTAGATTACCTTTCTCAAGTTACTTGCATAAAAATTATGCTTAAAAGAGAATAGAATAAAATTAACTATGTTTCTCATGGTATCATTTGCAAGTCGAAAACAGATTGAATTTCAAACTATTATATATTTCAACGAACGTTTAATTTAGTTAATATCACGTTAATGCGAAGTGTTTTCAATTTTCCTTTTCGACTATGACAGATTTCGCTTTGTATGCGTTTTTCTAAGGCGACATATTACACTTACTGAAAAAAAATAATATTACAGCGATGGTAAAAGTGTTAAAGAAGGATTCTTAGATGATGGTAAAACGACGGATCTGGATTCGTGCCAACTGCATTAAAGACTGCCTTTTACATCTTCGTAACTTAAAGAGAATAGTAAAAGGTTAATGGCTCTCAAGGGGACGCCATGGATGAGTGGTAGCGTGTCGAGCTACCAACGACGTGTCCAGCTTCGAATCCCACAGCAGACGGTTGGATAATTTACTGTTAGAAAATTATTTTTTTATATCATGATGAAAGCAATGAACAAACTGCAGCTAAATGTGTATACCAGTAGACAGCATCCATGCTCTCTGTTTTGGCAAACTGAACCCGTTTCTTCGTCGTCAGCTTCTTGATTTCAGTTTCTTCTAAACCATTCATCATCATCTAATAAACCGTTGAACAGGCGGACATTTCGGTACATTTACAATGTTAAAATTACGTTTCGGACACTAATATTTAATCGAAGTGTTTTCAACGTGTGCTACTAGAGACTACAGAGTTTACTCAGTTCTTTAAAGTTTGGGGCTTGTTCCTTTGCAGTGATGCAAAATCTAGTTCAATTATTGTTGCACTGGTTTTTAGACAATCACACAAGATGATCATTACAATAGTTATTTAAATGTTTAATTGGTTGTAAAACGAAATAGTTTTAGTAAGAATACAAACACCTTACCACTTTATCAATCACATCTTGTATGGAAAGATATTGTGTTATGCTGGCTGCCGGGTGAGATGTTTTCCTGGTTTCTTCCGGAGATTCAGGAAGTTTCGTAGCTGCCTTAAGGTATTTGCCTATTATATCCTTAGTCATTTGATATTTTTCTGTATAGTCACCTGCTTCTGTTAGAAGAGCACCATAATCTGGAACAAAATGGAATTGAATATGTTTAATGTATAATCATTGAATTGAAAGCGATTCAAAGGAACCCCAAACCTGGCCGACACCTTTCAATCATTCAATTTTTCTCTTCCTCGCATTTTTGTTGAATGAAATGGTGGTATATCAACAAAATAATATCTCGCTGAAGTACAATCATATTCATTGACGAAAGAACATTCTTAACTCTTTTCCAACTGACGGGGGACATTTTCATGAATGTGGAAGCTTTGATTTAAATACGTGTAACTTTTGTAGTAATCAATAGTGCCATGTATCTACCTTCGTTTGAAAGCTTACTACTACCAGTCTTATTTGATAAATCTGTTCGATTTTTCACCTAGGGTTAGTGTAAACCAACGATCTGTAACTTAGATGTCAGCACTACTTCCGTATGTTTCTAATGTATTTTCAAGGTCGTACGAAATTGCAATGCTGTTCCCACAAACTGAAGCCTAGAAGAGTTACAACATTCAGAGAAGAAAGAAAGTTCATAACCATTGCAATAGTTCCATCCGTGTCGATTTTTTAAGTTTTCCTTTTGTTCACTGTGGAAATCGCTTGATTGTTGTTGTGGATATAAAAATCTACAACAATGAAGCTCTTTGAAAGATGAACAAAAAGAAAACAAAACATCTGCACAGATTGAACCCATTTGAAATGGTTATACACTTTCTCTTCTAAACGTTTGAACTCTATAAGTTTGAATTTATAGGAGCGGCATTGCAATTTCGTACAACGATAAAAATACACTTGAGAGATACGGAGCTCGTGCTGCCATCTTACATGAAAGATCTTTGCTTTGCTAGGGGTGAAAAAATAAATATTTTTTTTTTCAAAATTTACTCATTTTTCCCAATGAGTAATTAGGTCCAGATAAGCAATATATTTTTCATATCTGTTTGCATGATATTTGGATTATGTTATTCTATCTTAAGCAAAATACAAGAAACAATATTATATAAAGTTGGTTATTTTGACGAAGAAATAGGAAAACACTAAATATAGAAATGGCTATGATTCCCATTTTCAGTGGCAGACGAAACAACAAAGGTGGTGTATAGCTTCCAACTATGCACAATAAATGAATTCGGTGACACATCACTGTCCTACAACCTTCTTGCTTTCATGGGATAATAGTTACATACATTTAAACTCAGTTTATAAGAATCGTTTTAAAAATAGGCAGAGTACCAAGTTCCAGCTTTTCCTAATGCCCCACCATATATTACAACTTTCATTGAGAACTATAGCATGGAGTTTTGAGAACAATATTGAAACAAACCAGATCCATTTCATGCATTAGTTCCTCAAAAAATACAGTGAAATGATGAAAAGTCGGTCATGAGTCATCCATTGTCTTAAAGCACTATCCATAGTACACGTCTATGGGAAAATGGGCATTCCTCTATACCACAGTGGCTTCTTGTTCAACACTACATAGGAATTTATATTTCTTGTGCTTTTACATAAAGTTCAAAGTATCTTTCAGAGCTACTGAATGTAAAAAGCGTGAACTTATCTTTCGTTATATTTTGGTCATTTTACATATAAGGGATAGTATTAAAGAGGACCTGAAGATGAATACCTAATGCTTCCATGGACTACTTTAAGTAGGTATTTTGCAAGGAATCGAATATCGGCTCAAACATCTTCAGTCATCTGTAGTGAAATCCAGATCAGTAAAATATTATAAAATAAAGTGGGTTTTAGCAACTGAATTTTAAATGTTCTCAGTACTAAAGATGTGACACAAGACTCATACTTTGTACAAAGAGATCTTGGACCTAAGTGTGTCCATGTGCAACATATGACAATTTTGGGTCAAATATATTTCGCGCTATATATAAAAGATTATCTCTTGCTCTCTATTTGTCGATGTCACTTGGACCCTTCGACTTCTGAAATCCTCAAATATTATCTTTGATTTTCAAGAGAGGCGTTCATGTCGTTCATAAACTCTTGGTAATTTCAGTTTCTAAAGGCAAATGGTCGTTCCTATGTCGTTATATTTTGCTAACTTATTCAAAATTTACTTTGTAAAGCAATAGCCATGTCTGATAATCAAATTCTACAATTATTTTGCACTAAAATTTTATAATTAGTTGTAACTTACCATAGCTTGAAATATCATAACCATATTCCGGGTAATTGTCGAGTTTGTTGGCTCCATTCATAAATCCAAAGTCTGTTCCTCCATGAAACATATAAATATTTGCAGAGGCGTTATATCTGCAAATTTTCTCTAATCGCTCGGCATAAACTACAGAAAGAAGGAAATATATATATTTTTAAATATATTCAAGTAGTAATAACGAAATTGAACAAAGATTTTCTTCTCCAAATTTCGTTAATTAATTTTTCTGACCCTATCTACCACCCAAAGGAACGGGGTGATATATTAGG
>JAGDQP010038801.1:0-18007 GCA_022664845.1 Lepisma saccharinum
CCCCCCCTTACCCATAATTACTATAGTATAATTTTAGGCGTGATTGCATATATTTAATGTACACTTCATACCCAAACACACCTTGCCCCCTCCTCCCGGAAGCCCATGGACTTCTCCTAAAATCAATTTCAAGGTTCGAGCCTGCTCACATCTTACCGTGTATATTTGAAATAGCGTTATAACTTATAAACCTACCATAAAAATAAATATGAAAACTTTATACTTTCCTTCAAAATAACACATTTTTGCAAAATTGGCAATGAACAGCATCAAATTTCCGTATTTCTGAAATCCTACCTCCGTTACAGCTTAAAATCCCTTGTTTGCTGGAAAACACATTACACATTTTCTTCAGGATTGCTGCAGGCAACGTGCCATGCGAGTACGTCAGCATAAAATGACCTTGGTAATTATCTATTGCAAAACAAAGAAAAGAAAAAAACAGTGTTTCTGGTGAAGAACTCGACAGAAAAGAAAAGGGAGAGAGGACATTACACGACTTCGTTATAAAATACCGTTGTCTGTTCGCTGTGAGGTGACTTGAAGAAAGTAGTAGATTGGCCTGGTTGGCCGTAAAAGTGACCTCCGGTTTCATTGAAGGTGAACTTCTCACTTTGAAACAACGACCATGGTCAATGATGGACGTCTCTTCCGCCATAATAGGTTCAGAGATGATAAAATCGTGTTTCTTTTATATTTTCCTGTTTCAACTGGTGGAAGAAAATGTTTATTTCTTTCCGGAATATCTTGATGAAAATTTTTTCGAAATTATTTTCATTAAAGAGTGTCTTATAAACATAAAAATGTCAACGTAGAGCCCAATGGAAGATTATGATAACTTTACACATTCCTCTTTGTTTTCCATCTTGTCTTTGCAAAACGTGTAATAGTGAAACATGTTTTTCACTTTTTCGCTTCTCTTAACAGGTACTGTACGGCCGACCAGGTAGCCATGTGGTCTAAGACGTTAGGTAAGCGACTCGAAGGTCGCAGGTTCGAATCCCGTCAGGGACATGGATGTTAACTAGCTGTAGATAGGCCAAATCGTGATGGTCCGAAGTCAAAAGTTACTAGGCTGGCCCATACAAAATAAAGTTTACCAAAGTTTTTTTTTTTTTTTTTACCTAACATGTACGATTAGGCTGACCATAGTGCCAGATGGGCCGGGACTATCCCTTTCTTTAAAATCTTGAGGTGTTATGTTATTTCGGTCCGTATCCTCGGTTCCGGGTAGTTAGGTCTAAAGTCCGAACCAGTTAACCAGTTCCAATATTCGGAACCGGAACCATGAAGATCCGGATAATATGGATCCGGAACCATGTGTCGACCTCAACATGAGTATGTCAATGTTGATATTATTAGCCTGAATACGTCAATGCAGTTTATGACAATCCAAATACATAAAACTGAACGAATTAGAAGTTAATTATATTTATGGTCTTCAGGCATGTTTGGTTCAGGTCGGTATAGGGTAGGGGGAGACGATGTGGGAAGGGAGTCGGTCAGATAATAATCTGGCAATGGTTTGGTGTGACTGAGGAAAAGACCACAGAAAAACTTCAATCAGGATGGGTGGTCGCTGGGATCAATCCCAGGAACTTCCAAACCCGAAGGAAACGCAATAACAATAAACTAAGCCCGCTCATTCAGTCACACTCAACGGAGATTCTTCTATAATTATTGCCAAGAAAATTGTAAAGCAGACCAGATGGAGGATTGTGAAGGAAACATGAATTTTGATGTCGAGTTTAAACATAGACATTGCAGGTTTACAAAGAACAATAAATAAAGATACGCGTATGTCACGAAAAAGAAGAAAAGTGTATGCTTATTAATTTGGACAAACCATTCGAACTGAACAACTCAGAAATTTATATAAATTGTGTTAGTAGGAAGCGTGAGTGTGGAGTAAAAAGATCTAAAATTTAAAATTAATCTTTGTGTGAACCATCGAGCTCTATGTTAACGATACTGGAGTGACTGCTTAGTGTTGATAAATAGACGACAGAGCAAATATTTAAACTCGTTTGTCCACTTCCATTCTAATCCAATGTGGACCAAATGTTCAGTTCTAACTCAGTTTTATAAACTTCTTATCGCTGTGTAAACCGTTTTTTTCGTTTAAGTCTTAACTTCTAAGTTGTTCATAGAATAGTATACCGTACTGCATATAATAGGAAATACTTCAAATAATATTTACGTATTTTTGCAAGAATTAAGAAATATATCAGAAAACGAAATCGAGGGTAAAAACTTAGTTAGAACCGGAAATTTGGTCCATATTGGTTTAGACTGGAAGTGGACAAACGAGATTAAGTGCCCTCTCCGTTCCCTGGCCTCATATATTCTTTTTAGAATATATTCTCCCTTAGAAATTCCGTTCCTTTAGAAATTTTCTTCCAATTTCCCCTTAAGAAAACTCTTGTACAGGCGCTAGTAATGCCTCATTTAGATTACTGTAATGTGGTTCTTGCTAACCTAGATGAAGTACTGACTTACCAGCTACAACGCATTCAAAATGTTTCTGTTCGTTCCATATTTAATCTTAAACGTTCTGACCATCTAACACCGTATTTCGATAGGCTGCAGTGGTTGAAAGTCTCGGAATGAAGGGAATGGCATTCATTACTTCTGTTGTTTAAAATTCTATGTGTTCAGCAACCTCCCTACCTTTTACAGCGTTTTAAGTTTCTGAGCGATCATCATAATGGCGATACTAGATCACGTATGAACCTACTACTTTCCTTTTCCCGCCACAACTCTTCCTTCGTTTCCAAGTCTTTTACGATTTCGGTGTCCCGTAAATGGAATTCACTGCCTATCTCAATCAGAGAGTCAACTTCATTATCAAATTTTAAGTCTATGTTCTACAACCACCTCTCAGTGCAACGCGACTAGTAGTGGGTTTCATCAACCTTCGTTAGAAATGTAATGAGTCGTAAAGACGCTTTAAGTACTTTGAAAACCACTAGATTCTGTAACTAACAATTCGTTGAGTTCTTGGAAAGTATTGGTGAAGCCCACCGAAAAGACAATTTTCACTTTATTTTTTTCTAATTGTTAAATGTTGACCAGCTCCGACTTTTGTTTCCATATTCATAACTGTGTCATGATTTAATAATATTATTTACTTCTGTGGTGTTTCCAATGGTGTGATTATCTATATTTGCGTATTTTTGGTAGTGTGAATGTGTGTGTGTGTGTGAGGAGAATCCTATAATAACTCGATTGTCTTAGTTTGTAATTTAGTCCACTGTTATTTTCGCTTTCTTTTTTTATCATTAGTTAATAGATTTATTATTATTGTGTTAATTTTTTTTTAATTGAAAATTTTAATTACACTGTATTGATGGTTGAGCGTAAGAAAAGGCCGTGATGGCCTTAACTTTGCCATGTAAAACAAGACAAAATTAATAAATATTCGTGAAATTTTGAATGGGAGCAGTCAGTCCAGTATCGCTTTTAGATAAAGGTCATTGGTCTGAACTAAACAAATGGGGTTATTAGTAAACTCGTTGCCTCTTCGCCCTCTATTAACAAATTCTAAGGCCGGCTTTTCGAGAAACGCGCTAATCGCGTGCTTTGCGTGCGATTTCTATGCGTAACCAATTGAAATCCTACTTAAAAACACGTGTTTCAATTGGGTATTCGGCTGAATCGCAAGTGAAGCACACAGCTAGCGCGTGAATGAAAACCCGGCCTAAAAGTAAATTTTAGTAACTGGGAATTCATATGTTCTGCTGCAGTCCGTGCCGTTTTAGTATTTTGAAATTCATCTTTAGGTCAAACTTCACTATACACATAATGTGTTATGGCGCATAGCCATTTCCTTACGTTACGAGTCGTTAGGCCATATAAACAACATTTGCAACCGTGATATCACTCAGATTTTTCCAGAGTATGTCATCCTGGATGGAATCGCTGGAGCTGAGGTGGTAGTGCGTCTGACTACAAATCAGGCGACTCGGGTTTAAATCCCGGCCAGAACGCTTTTGTTCAATACTCCCATGTCTAGCGCTCCGAGTTGCACTCAGCCTCAAACTGAGCACCGGAGTATTTTTTGTTCTCTTGCGTGCAGAGGGAAGGAAAGGCGGTCCTGTGAGACTGACCACCAAACTCCACTTCAAGCCGTAGGTTGAAAATATCGCCCATAGCTATCTTTACATTCCCCTAACAGCATAGGAAGTCCAATTCATCATGTCTTATACGCCCATTTCATGTCCATGGATATACTGATCATTAAATGGAGGTACAGAAAATGGAAGTCCCGAAAAAGGACTTCGTGGACGTCCAGTGGATGTACATAGAGCACGCCCACAGATTGGATGTCCCAAAGACGGACATTGTGGACGTCTAGTGGATATCCAGGACATCCCGAATGTGAAGCGAACGTTCTACGAGGTGAGCAACGATCACTCGGTCTTACTGTTCTGTCTTACTCATAGTCGACTAGGTATCGACTAAAAACACTTTTATAGTGATATTACCATCAATCCGGGTCCCAGGAGAACATAATTGAAGACCTAGTCCTGACTGTCCTAGTGTTTTAATGTTGCAGCCAATCTCTCTTGTGGTGGTATGCAGCCAGGCGAAAAATTGTATTTTGGTACGGTATTCTATGACCAAGAGCGAATCGAGAATTTTTCTATCCTTGCTTATCTATACTGAAATGATTGAAGAGACTCCGTGGTCCAAGCGGTAAAGGTACAGACTTCGGATTGGTAACGGATAGGCACGCTGGTTCGAACTCCACGACCGATCATCGTGACAGGTTTTCCAGGTTTCTCCTCTCTTTCACCAGGCAAATGCTGGGAATGGTACCTTAAGTAAGATCGTAGCCGATATCTTCTCCATCCTCTACGTATCCTATCCCGACCTGAGATAAAGATACTAAAAGACCATAAATAAGTTTAAAATCAAAGAAGCAACGAGTTCATAACATTGCCAATTTAAAAGTCTTTGGCTTGCAATTGGATAAACCCGATGACTTTTCTTTTCGTGTTTTCTCCTTCGTCTTAAATTAAGAGCAGACGACCGCGATAGCCGTGTGATCTCAGGCATCTGGCCAGCGTCTCCAAGGTTTTGTGCTCGAGTCCCAGCTGGGACATGAATGTGGATTTTAAAAAAATCGCATCTAATGGGATCGAGATGGACTTAAGCCATTAGTTACTAAATTGGCCCAGAATTCAAAGTTTACAAAGTTTGTTAGAAAATCAGAGCCCAACATGCAGCTATTTATTTGAAATCTAAAATCTAGTGGGCGCAGCCAAGAAAAAATGGTGATTTTTTTTAATCAAGCTATTTTTTTATATCTCTCAACTATTTAATCACCAATGCGCGCCTAGGCTAAGACTACGAACAACAAATCACAAGACTGCAGGTTCGAATCCGGTCGCAGACAAGTGATAAAATGTTCAATTGTAAACGAAGACGAGAAACTAAGATGTGTAATACAATAAATACAGGATATAAACAAGATCATGTTATTTTTGTTGTTTTTTTTCCTAAAACTACTGTAAAAATATACGTAATTCAATTTACAGAAACGGTACATTCATCTCAGTAATCAATATCTATCCGATATCGTTTGGCATGAATATCGGGAGAAGTGTTTGCCATTCGTTATTGATCGATGATGGATAACAACATTGTTCGACATCGCAAATTATCCGTTACTAATATTGACCAATAGTGATGTTCTACTTTGGGTCAGACTCCTTTAGCCACAAAGTTAGACAACTATTTCAAGAATAAAGATGAATCAAGTCTTAATTCTGTTTTGTCTTACCATGATTTAGTACCGTGTGCTAAACTCATATTGATGACGCACCTACAACTTGCTTGTTTGATGTAGAGCTAGTGTTAAGATCTAAATATATCTAACTGCACTTTGACAGAAATCCTGGATTTTGTACATTCAGAAAAGTTTTCTTTTTT
This sequence comes from Lepisma saccharinum, assembly GCA_022664845.1. Taxonomy (NCBI): domain Eukaryota; kingdom Metazoa; phylum Arthropoda; class Insecta; order Zygentoma; family Lepismatidae; genus Lepisma; species Lepisma saccharinum. Next base: position 5,938 of record JAGDQP010038801.1, read on the forward strand.
TATTTCTTTACACAGTGTATATAACAAAGTTCGATAACCCTTTGCGTCCATTTAGATAAACTAGAAAACAAGAGCAATTCGATAAACAATTTTCTTAATATCTTCCGGGTCTGTAGAAGAAAGACTGCACTCCAAGTTGCATCTGGACAGTTTTTTTTCTCTATAACTCATAAAGAAGAAGAAAACGATTTAATTCTCTCACGAATACTCATTCGAAAAAAGAAAATATCGAAGAGAATTGTTTTTGCTAGATAACTAAAAGTCGAGTGAAGTCATTCATCCCACGCAGAAATGATCTGTATCACATAATAAGCACTTTGTTGTCATTTTTTTCCCTCTTGTGCATTTAAATTCCATTCTGCAAGCCTGCAAGGCACAAATACTGGTAATGTTTTAGCTTCTGGCTGCACAGAATAGCTCTATAGTTTTCCAACGCTCCGCTTTCACTCAATATATATTTTCTTTGCTCAATTCATCCTACAAGCACAGTACTTATTTTTCACTCTTTGTTCCAAGACATAGAGTTCGGAATAGAATAGAGAGAACTTTCATAACATCACATGAAGCCAAATTTACGGTTCAGAGGCAGACATATTGTGTGGCCCCATGAGAGTTCCTCTATACCGAGTACTGTGAGTCAGCCGGTGGCCTTTTTGAACGCACATTTTCAAACATTCTACAATTGTCAGTTCTCTGCAAAACAGCTGTCTTTTGGAACAACGGTAGCTATTTTGGAGGTTTCATCATTCGCGCGCTTCTCATTAATAACTTTCTCTTCCCATAAGAATGAATGAGAAGGTAAGAATCGGTATAGAGGGACTCTAAATATTAGACCAGTTAATGTAGTGGAAGTGCCTCATCCCTTTCGTCTCTTGACTTCACTCCTCTTGGCCAGAAAACAGCTTTTATCTCTATTCTATTGCTAACTTTGTGTGTTTGACCTTCGTCTTTTCCTTAATTTCTTTTAGTTAATTCTTGACAAGTTATAAGTTATTCTATGATACTGTTCTGGTAACTCTGAATACTAAAGTTAAATTTAATTGAAAATGAGTTGTACTTAAGGATACTGGAACGCTAGCTTAGTATCTAAAGCCTTGTTTGTCCATTTTCTGTTTAATCCAGAAGGAATAAAATTTTCAGTTTTGTGATTCTTCTTGCTGTCTGGCTCGCTATTATGTCTTTTTCTTGAGTTTCGTACATATTTATTGGATTGATCATTCAAATTAATTGCAAGAATAAAGACATGTTTGGGAAATGAAAGTACATTTTGAAATGGATAAATAAGAAAAGACTTAATTCAATGTTTCGTTACAAAGTATTGAATGAGGTGATATAATAATTATGAAATGAACTAAAACGATCACTCCAACATTGTAATTTAGTTTTATGACTCTCAGATATTTTCTCGTTGGTTACGAAATAACGTTCTTTAAATATGTCGTGTTCGATGTGTGATATTTATTATTGCTTTTCGTGTGAGGATATTCTGCTATCAGAAGGTAAAATGGTTATGAACTGACGATTCTGAATGGATAGTATATTATACTCATTTGTATTCTTATGGATATAGACATTATTGCTGAGCAAATTATTTCTGTATTTACATTGATGCTGTCCAATATATGCGAGTTGGGTACAGGTACAATATACGCACTCCTGTTTGACGATTAGACTTATTTGGTATTTTAATTACAAGTAAAGCTAAATATAATGAAATCTAAATAGATCTAAATAAAAAAACACGGGACAGGGCATAGAGCCACAAGAACTCAGCACTGAAATTTTGAACTTCTTTCGATTTTAAACTGGTAGTGGACAAACGAGGTTAACTTTCCCTCTTCTATCTGGCTTCAGATAGGGGGAGATCTGGCTTTCCCTCTTTCCCTACTAACTTGATTTGTACTATGTATGGTGCGCTCCAATATTTAAAATTAGAGCTCACTGTTATATATTTGCACTTTCTTCTTCATCCATTGATCTCTTTCTAAAAGCGATACTGAGCTGATCGATAACATTAAACTTTATTGAATATATGAAGCCACGGATCGGAGGGGCACTTAATCTCGATCTCGCACTTTCAGTGTAAACCAATATAGACCAAATTTACAGTTCTAATCCAGTTTCTTACGCTTGGTATGGCTGTGCGGTGCGTTTTTTAGTTATGTCAGGCCGTTTTTTCATAAAGGTGATTGCCGCGTGATTTGGCTGAATAACCAGTTGGAACAAGTGTTTTGTACATGTTCTATGTGTAACACGAGTTTCTATTGGCCACTCATAGAAATCACAAGCAAAGCACGTGTCGAGCGCCTGCAAGAAAAGCCGGCCTTAGTTCTGGCAAAAAGCATAAATACTATTCACAGTATTTATCCTAGCATTATAAGCACAGCCTGATACGTGCATAACTCAAGAATTAAGAGCTCATTTTCAAGCCCGCTTGCGTTGCTTGCGATTTGGGTGAGTTGCCAATTAAAACACGTGATGTTTAGTGGTGTAGTTTTACTACATATTGTAACACGTGTTTCAATCGACTATTCACCCAAATCGCAAGCGGGCTTGAAAATGAGCCCTAATACATAACTAAAAAATGAGTCGCACATGTAACAATCGGAAGAAATTGACTTAGCACTGAAAATTTGCTCCATATTGGTTTAAACTGGAAGTGGACGATCAAGGTAAAGTATTTACTTTGGCGACTGCCTATCTACATTAGCCGATCACTCTAGTATCTTTATATAGAGCTCAATGGTTTCAAGGGCTTTGTGTTGCCCTTTGCTCTTTCCCATAATTTCTTTTTTTGCTAATTCTTGACAAATTATTAGGTATTGTGTGCAAATGTTCTGGCAACTGTGGAAACCAAAGTTAAAATGTAGTTTAGAGTGTAAATCTTTTGCTCTGTCGTTGAAAGATAAACCTTTTTTTATTGCCATCATTATATAAGGTGTTTACATAACTCTGTTGAAAATCTTAGTTTTCTTGATAATATAAGATTACTTTATTACAGTGTTTTGTATTAGAAAATTACAATTCTGATTTATGAAAGATGTGCTCGACAAAAACAATGCTACTTTAACAACGCGTAAAATATTATATTGTTCTCTCCTGGTTTACACGTCAGTTGAGAAGAAATAAATCCCATTTTAATGGTTTTCATTCTCTGGTTTTATTGCAAACATTTAAAATGGCTGAAGAAGAAAACATTAGTAATTCTAATTGTGACAAGAAGATGATACAGAAAAACACCGGTAATTTTTATTACAAGTCTTGTGTTTGATTACTTAAGGTGAAATTCAACTAGAATTATTGGAATAACACTAAATAATCAGTAATATCTTTCCTAAGATCAATCATGTTTAACAATTTAAAACTTGTGCTTTTTATCATGTACGTGAACGATTAACCATATAAAATTAAACATTCTAAGTTACTAACTTATACAGTTAATACAAAATTGTCTAAGGGAAATTTAGAAATCCACGGAATATTTTATAGCTCCAAATAGACATTAATGAACTACGTGAATCGCTTAAATAACCTGAATATCAACATTAAAAAATGTTAAGCTATGATTTTCTGTAGCATCAAATTAACCCAATACTAGGTATATATATTTCATAAACAGTGAAAAGCTTTAACAGATGTGCTCTATTAAGTACATTTAGGCTACTCTAATAGGGTAAGTTCGCCACTAGTCAACCGCGTCTTCCAATAGTCGACCATTTTTGGTTACTACTGTGTATATTAAATACATCCGGTGTTCTTGTGCATTAAAAAGTGATTCTCATTGAAGCGTGCACTATATACTACCACCAATTACATTCATTGTTTCGTTCTCACTTAACCAGCTAGTCATCTGTGGCCAATCAATTTCGACGTATCTGTGACATTTTTACCGCAAATGCGCAGTTTACGACAGCGTGTGATGGGAAATTTGTGTTTCTTGTTTTGCTTTTTCCGAGGATACGCATTTCTGGTAAGAATAAGCTTTTTTTTTACATAATTAATTCAGTTTAGAAGCTCTTTCAGCATGATTTATCAATAGGTATAAAGTATTTAGTAAAAAATGACGCAATAACAAATGGTCGGAATTTGGTTTTCTTTCCCATACGAACCAATTATCGACCAGGCTTGGTCGATTATTGGATTATTTGAAAGTGCGTTAAATTACTTCCTGTTTGCTATTAAAGTCCGTTTTCCAAAATGCATAAAATTCTCGATTTCGTGACATATTCCAAAGATCGACCGCCTGCTTTCACGGTAACATCATGTTGGTCGACAATTGGAATATTTCTTGCTACTTGTCGACCGCGCCGGTTTTTTTTTTTTTTTTTTTTTTTTTTTTTTTTTGCTTGGTGACTGGAACTTGTTTAGTAAAGCCCCTCGTACACGATTCAATAAGCATTGAATCAAATTCTTGAACAAGCAGTTGGATGAGTGCGTACACGATCCAACTGGAATAATCAAAGGGTTGTATCCAAGTAGTGTTGAAAGTGCTTGGATGGTGCTCGTACACGATTCAATAAGTTAGGCGGAAGTGTGATAGAGCCAAAAGCACATGAGTCGATTTGCACTTTCTGCGTTGAAAGCGGGAACATGAAGTGAATGTTAAACATGATATGCGTCGCTTTTAATAAAATAATAACCTGATTAACGGCTGCGATTCCGTAGTTGGTGATGCCTCGAACATCGACTTTTTATTGCTTTATTTAAAACTCTTTTCAATCCTTATAAATTTCTATTTATTTCCGGTTACACGCACTTCTATAAACATCTAACGACAACTGACAATCCAAAGTGAAAATGCATATTTTATTATTATTTCGTTACATACGCACTCCAGTTGATCAAGATAGCGCCATGTGGAGGCATACTAATCGTGACACTTCGTGTCGGAATAGATTTATTTGCGTTCATTACTACATGCAGATTGTAGGGATACGGCGGAATATTAATAGCATTGCGTCGTATTATGAATGACACATTATTTGCTACAAAAATCATGGCCACAATGTTGAATAAGCAAAGGCGGGTTAAAGAAGGTTAGATTTTTATTATATGCGATGCATGGTTTAATGTGCTCGCTCACCAACGTGGAAGCAACCAAGTAGTTTCAAGTACTATTCGCTATTTCATACACAATTTAATTTGCTCGCTCACCAACGTGGAAGCAGCCAATAGTTCCAAGTATTTTTCTCTATTTCATACACAAATTAATGTGCTCGCTCACTAACGTAAAAGCAGCCAAGTAGTTCCAAGTACTTTTCGCTATTTCATACACACATTAATGTGCTTGCTCACCAACGTGGAAGCAGCCAAGTAGTTCCAAGTACTTTTCGCTAATTCACTCTAATTTAATACTTCCATGACTCGAAACTTTGTTATATTTTAAGTTACAACACTTTCACATACGTTGGAAAAGATTACATTGTTTTTGCCGTATAGTAAAGTGTACCCAGATACTTCTGTGTTTAGCAGCTTTGAACTTCCTACATACAGTAAATAAAAACTCGGCCTTTCCACGTAAATTATGAGCAACTCAGTGGCACTTTAAATATTAATATCCTACTGCTTCTAAATACAATACGAACTTTATTAGGAATTATAGTAAACCCTCTGTATCAATTTCTATTGCAATAGTGATTGTACAAAAACTACAGAAGAAACATCAGGTACACTTTACCTCAGCAAGATGCGATGGAATTTCTTGTAGCGATACTTTATTTATTTTATTTTGATTTTCTGATAATATCTTTATTTCACATCATAAAAACAAGGCTTTAAAAATTCCCTGCTCCATGTTAACATCTTAATTTTTAGCATTCCGGAAGCACTGTTATCAGGTGTTCAAGTCACCAGCGATGTGATTGGTAGATCAGTGCGTTGAATTCAATAAAAATAGGACAGGTTCTAAATAGGACGAATTGGATGAGAAGACTTGAATTCAAGAGATTTCCTGTGTGGAGTCTCTGACTCGTGACGTCATTTTCATCCAATTGCTTGTTCAACGCTCTTGTTCAAGCTTTATTGAATCGTGTACGAGGGGCTTAACATTACCTGACATTTTTGTGGGGAGGGGGAGAATTTGTTGTTCCAGTGTAAAAGCAAACTTTGTTTACACGAAACCATGAACAAGAAGAGCTATTCCATCGTCGATTGTTATATGAGTGTCCGAATCTGGCTGGATGGTTAGCGCAATATTCTTAGACTGGGTCACCAATGGTTTCAACAAATTACTATTAGAACATGATATACCTAATCCCATAATACTTTTCGTCCCTGGTCACAAAACCCATTTAACTTATCAAGTAAGCAAATTATGTGACAGCAACGAGATCATATTGTGCCCTGTACCCTCATGCAACGTATATCTTGCAACCATACGACGTATCAGTCTCTAAGGCAGCAAGGCGTTAAAACAAATTGGAAATTGGTTGTCCGCAACTACCTGACGGAACATAATTTGCCTTCCATTACAGGAGCTCAGTTTGCACCACTTATTGTAGTCATTCTAGCACCAGAAGCTACACTATCATTAATAAAAATAGGATTTCGTAAATGCGGACTGTATCCTGCAATACGGACGCCATTGACTACACAAAATGCGTCAAAAGTGTAGGCGAGAACAAAGAAAGCACTCAGAATCAACCAGACGTTAGTGAAGATAATCATTCTATGTACGTACATGAAAAGTTATTACGGTACTGTATGCAAAGACGACCTTCAAAATGCAGGTGTTGACTTCGATGCAATCTTGAAGTTTTGATATGGATCAAGCAGCAGCGCCGATCGGCGAAAAACTACAAACAGATCAAAATGCCAGAAAATGAAGAACTTGTAGTCGGCGAAATCCCTGTAGTTGATACTAATAATGAACACTTGCCACAAGTTACCCTGATTGTTAGGCAGATTTACTGAATGATCTTCTCAAGTCATTTGCTGCTGAAACCATACCAGTTCAAACAGCTGAAAACAGAGTAGATAGTCTACAGCACCTACTCCATCGAAGAAACCTGAAGAACCAAGCGCTATTTCATCACAAGAGGAAGCGGAAATCAACACTGCTGTACAAAACTAAGAATCAGTTACGCCTGCCCCACCAAAGGAAACTGAAATATTAGGCCTACAAAATCAGGGGCATCACTTTTTCTTTACTGCTTAATATCAACTCAAGCTACTCAGTTCATATGCACAGAATCGGCAAACGATCATAGTCATCGGATTTTCCCATTGATTTAGTTGACACCTGTAAGGGCACCAAAACCCATCGTCTCTGCGTCACTTGTTATTCGATCTAACTGCTGGCATTGCTTTGCTGTGCATATATATATATAGTTTCTTCAGAATTTGGAATACCAAAATCTGAAATTTGCTCTTACCACAAATGAGAAAATAACTCTAAAAATATAACATGGTCACATTACACTATCGAACTTGCTGAAGCTCAACTACACTTTCCGTTATTACACTATCGAGTTGTTGTTGAGCTTCCTTGACTGTATTTTCCTACCAGAGGAAATTTACTCTATCCAAAGGTTGACCAGTTTGCTCGACGAGCCTACTCTTGAGCAAGCTTGACGAATTTTTTGCTATTTCACTGTCGAGTTTGCTGGTCAACTTGCTTGCCTAAGTTTCTTCAACGAGCAAGCTCGTCAATATAAGGCGCTGTTACACTGTCGAGTTTGTTCATCGAGGAAGTTCGAGCGAGCAAGATGGTCAGCAAGCTCGACAGTTTACTAGCGCCTTAAAACAGGGGAGAAATCTAACGCGGGAGAGAAACCTAGTCACCTTCAGGAGAGAAACCTGTTCCACACGGGGAGAACCATTTTTTATTCAAATCGACTATTCCAAATAAAATGACCTAAAACCAACGTTGACTGTAATTGATGTATCATAAACTCTAATAACCGTTATGAATTCAGAAACTCCATTTATTTATTTATATTCACTAAAGGGAAACCTAATACTCCGAAGATTGAACACAACCATACTATAGTTTTGTCAACTTCAAACCTCACCAATATTGCAGTTTGCAAACGTCATCAAATGAAATCAGTGGCTTTTACGCAATAAAAACTATAGAAATTACGTGTGGTCGACTAATGGGATGAACGCGGTCGACTATTGCACGATGATGGTCGATAAATGGAAATGTTGACGAGTTTTTGTAAAACATTATTTTATATCACTGTAAGATACAAAAAGTGAGCATTTAATGCACAGTAGGGGTACAGAAGAACCAAAATGACGCATACAATTAATTTGTTTAAAATATTTTGAAATCTTCATACATTAAAAGTGTTTAGAAGTAAGATTTTATTTCAGCGGTCGACTATTGGCGAACTCACCCTACGTCATTTGAAAAGCATACTTGGCACATAGTCAACGATACATACAAAAGACTAATTAACTAACTAACTGTATGGCTTACGGAACTCTCAAGTTTATCGCCTCAGTAACAAACGTTCGCCATTGGATTCTATCCTGAGCAACATCAAGCCAGTTTTCACCACGAACAACTACTTCTCGAAGATTCCTTCTAATATTGTCCTCCCAACAACGTCTCAGTCTTCCCAACGGTCTCTTTCTATCCGGCTTTCCAACCAAAATAGAATAGAATATTCGTTTCCCCCCCATCCGAGCTACATTGCCTGCGCATCTTAGTCGTCGCAATTTCATTATTCTTACAACATCTGGTGAATTGTACTGTCCGTGATGTTCTTCAGTATGCAATCTCCTCCATTCTTCAGTCATCTAGTCCCGTTTCGGTCCGTACATCTTTCTCAAAACCTTCTTTGAAAACACTCATAATTTAAGTTCATCTGCTAGGGTCGTACTCCAACTTTCGCAACCGTAAAGTATTACCAGCAGAATAACCGTTCTGTATACTTTCAATTTCCTTGATACGAGTATTAATTGCGATGTTAAGTTCCTTTGACAAATATTCGAAATGTACATAGTTTCGGACATGCTGCCTAATGCGTGGGAAAATGAATTTCAGAGCTTCACATTTCTAACACCACGCAAAGCAGAGCTGATACGGCATGGTACGCACAAAGACTTCAAATCTACGCTATCCAAGAATGTATTGTGTATGTATCAAAACACATTACGAGCGGCCGTAGCTCCGTTGGTATAGTGCTGGCTTAGGAATCGGAATGTTCTGGAAACGATCCCAGCAGCCGCCCATTATAACTGGTTTTCTTCCAGGGATTTTCTTCAGTCATACCAGTCAAATGCCTGGATGATACCTACTAAACAGGCCCTGGCCAACTACCTATCAACATCCTCTCCCTTACTCTGCCTCAACCTGAGCCTGACATGCCTAAAGGTCATAAATAAATTCAACTCAATCAAAACAGTGCAGTATATCACTCCAGTAATGAAACTCATTTAAAGAGCAGCGGTATATGTATAGTGCTATTATGTAGCATTTATTCCAGTAGTTGTTCCAATATTCCTAATCCTTTCAGACAAAATATTATTGAGGGGTTTTAAACTGACTACTGTTCTTTTTTTTTCCACAAACTTCTTACACAAATTTGATCAAGCTTGTAGTCTTATTCACGCAATCGGGCATGTTGACTACACTTTCCATGAGTATTCCTTAAAAACATCATGGGAGCGCAGAAATATTGATTTCAAACCTGGCACATTTCTTTCCCCGATTGTTTCTCGTTGTGAGACTAAAAAGAGTTATTGTTCTAACATCAGATAACCTCAGGCTTTCGATGCACTTTAGACCAGTTAGATTCTTAGCACAATTTTAATCAACGTTCTGAGCGTATTTGTGGCGATCTGACAAACGTATCTATCATGCTCGGCAACACTGCTAAAGTGAAGGTAATTCGGTATAGAGTTTGTGTCAGTGGAGAACACCTGGATTGAAGGTGATCTACATCATCCGTGTATAAGAACAGTTGATTCAGACCATTTAATGTTAGTCCCTTTTTTCCTTCTTTTTTCATTTTTAAAATCACGTGTTCTAACGCAAAGTTAAACAGTAATGGTTATAAGGCATCACCTTGTTTCAATCCGTTGCGAATCTCGAAAATATTTGACTTATTATTCCGCATTCTGCTTATGGGGTTGCTGAGATCCTCACTAGTTGAACCAGTTTTTCAGAAGTCCAAATCATATCAGCATACTGTATAATTTTTCCCTTTTGATAAAATCATATGCTTTCTTAAAATCAATGAAGAGCTGGTGAACAGTCCCATTGTATTCCTATTTCTTCTCCAAGATTTGTCTCAAGGCGAAAATCTGGTTCAAGGTGGGTCTATTTCTTCTAAATCCACATTGGTGATTTCCAATTATTTCATCTACGTATACGCTTAGGCGTGTTAACAGAATATTACTTAATACTTTGCAACATGTTGGCAGTAACGCGGTTCCGCTGTAATTTTTACAGTCAGATTTACCGCCTTTTTCGTAAATCGGAACTATTTTATATTATTGAGATTTACCATTTCTTTGGGAGTCCCTCATTTCTCCATATAGCACTTATCCATTTTTGTAGTTCCTTGATTAGTGCTGTTTCTCCCGCTTTGTTTCATTCGACTGGAATATTGTCTATTCCTGGTGATTTCAAAATTTTCCATTTCTTTATTGAAATTTCAACTTCGATCTCGCTAGGTTCGGGTATTCACGGTTCTGCGGAATGGATTTCCAATTCCCCTGCTTGTTCCCCGTTGTGTACATTAAGAAGTTTGTCGAAATAACTTTTCCACACATCGACAATTTTAGACGGATCCGCCTGAAGATCGCAACGTTCATTCCTAACCTCGGCTGGTAACTTTTTCTCAACGAGTTAACCCCTTTGTATAGATCTCGTATGTTGTTTGTCTTCCCGTTTTCCTCTATCTCCTGAATCTTCTGCGTCAGATATTCTCGCTTTTTGTTTCTGAACCCGCGTGTGACATTTTGCTTCGCTTTTATTACTTAGCCATCGTTGCCTGGCTTGTTTCCGTTCCTCATGAAGTTTAATGGATTCTTCATGAAACCAAGGCTTGTTTTTCTGCTGCTTCTTCTCACCTAAACGTTCCTTCGCTGCATCTATCACTGTTTCACGAATTGCCTCTCACATCCTACTTACATCATATGATAATAATTGTTACTCGAGTCTGCTAGGATTTCGAGTTTCAGTTGGTAATCTGCTTTTATGTTCCGATTATTTAATCCTTCAACTTCGAATTTCAGTTATTTTAATCCCTTGCTTTCCCTGTTCGTGATGCAAAACTTTTCCTTCACTTTTGTGATCACTAACTCATGGTCGGTGTCACCTCCCGTTTCTCTGTAAGACGTAACGTCCATTATGTGGTGTGTCTTCGTCTATCTACTAATACATGATCGATATGGTTTAGAGTTTTGCCATCCAGATATATACATGTGTAATTGTGTACGTCTTTGTGTTCAAAGTACGTGCTCTTTGCTTGTAGTTTTTTTCGAAATCACGAACGTTATCAGTCTTTCTCCATTATCGTTGGTCTTTTCGTGAAGGCTGTATTTGCCTATAGTAGGTCTACATTTTTCTTCCCTCCTTACCTTAGTGTTGAAATTACTGAAAACAATTTTCGAATTATACTTCGGTAATCGGTTAAAAATGTATCTTTCCAAAATTTATGATTGGTAACTTTAAAAAGCTCAATGTTTTACTAATATTCAAGGATGGATTTCGGCTCTGGCCCGACATCGCCGAGCCAGACCAAAAGTTTCCAGACGCCTGGCCAGACAAACGAAAATGATGTTGTGGCCCGTTGTGGGCCTCGAAGTTGTGGGCCAGACCAAATAATGAAACGGAATATGTTAAGGAGTAAACTGGAGTATGCATTAGTCCTTAAGTCACCTACCAGCAGAGAACAGTAACTTCCAGTGAAGGACAACTAAGCTAACAATAGTTAAATAACTACGGCTAGCTTTCATTTAGGATCTGACTGACAAATAGAAGAATTCTTTACTTTGAAATGTCAGTTTTTACAGTGCAAGCACATTTTTATTATATCTCCCTATCAAGTAATAAAATTTATTGTGACCAGATATCTCTTTACAAAATTGTAAATATAGGGGGGGGGGGGAA
>JAGDQP010038802.1:0-18006 GCA_022664845.1 Lepisma saccharinum
CTGTATAAGAAAACACCCTTGACGAAGAAAAATGTGCAGACACAATGTTAACGTTTAACCTTTGACAAGTACTTAAAATGCATTGCATTGTGTTGTTGGGGGAACCTGAAGATAGGTTACGTGCTGTGAAAGGCAATGAGTAATAGGATATGTTATACATACGTAAGAACAACATAAGATCTGAGAAGATTTTGGTGGGAGAGAAATCATGCAAATAGATTTTACGTAGCATCTGAAAGAAAGACTCTTACATGAGATTTAAATCACAGGAAAAGAGAAGAGTGGTCTTTTAACAAGAGATGCAATGGGAGTGGTCCTGAAGAGAGAGAGAGAGAGAGGTGTTGAAGCTGGAGGCTGGATGCGGGATTCTTCGAAATTCTCAGAACTCATTGTTCGTTGAACATTGGATGTGGAGGAGATTGTCTGGGTACTTCTGTTCATAGTGGATGCTGAGGTTTGTACAGATATATTCTACTAGTTTATGTATTACTAATGTAATATTTGTTATGTGTGTTTCTATATTTTTTTAAATAAGCTTTTTAAAAAGAAAAAAGATATAAAAAGATGAAGGAAACACAGGTCCTGTAGAAATAGTAAAGTTCATAGAATCTGGAAAAACAAGTGATCCAGTTTAACTTGCTTGTATATTTGTAAATAAGGAACAAGGAAAGTAAACTGGGAAGACCTTGTGTTGCGAGTATAATAAAAAAGAACACAACCATGGTTTAACTTGAAGGTTTAATCTCAACATTGGAACGGGGCAAAGCTGCTTTGCTGTATGATACTATTACTATTGTGTACGCGTGGCATAACACTGAAACGCAAATGTTTTAAGAGCGGGACATACATGATAAAGTGGATTGCGAACCACGTTCAATTTGAATCTTTTGTATTTATGGCTAAGGCGGGATATATGAGGTAAAGTGTCGGCCAGGACCTATGGTGGAAGTACATACCATCATGACATTTGTCTGGTGCGAGTAATTGAAAACCTCAGTCAGCATGGTCAACCGCTGGTATTGAATCCACGACCTCCCAAATGATACGTTAACTCCGAACCATATACTTGAAAGCGTGCATAGCCTTTACTGATGAATAATTGTGAAATGTACATTAAGTTGCGAGAAACCTCAGAATGGCCTTTCCGAGCAGTGTAATAAAGAAGTGTTGCTTACATAATAGTTTATCGGGCGAGATGAAGACCTTTATTTTTATTTGGCCCGTTACGATTAGCCTTGAGCTGTCAAAAGGCACACGTATGGCCCTACCGGGACGTGAACCGAAGACCTTTTAATCAATGGCCTAGTGCTCCAGACTAATTGGCCAGCGGGTTGGCACAAATTTATGAGACCAAAACGTGTAGGGGCCACCAAGTGCTACGTGACAGGGTCATAACAAGTGGAAATATAAACTTATGTAATGTGTTTGAATAATTGTAACGAGATGAAAACGCGTGCTTTAAAATTAAAAAAATAATAATAAGCCAATGTTATACCAGACCCTGCCCGGGGCCTACAAGTGCTCCTGGGCCGTATACATAGCTAGTGTTGTAATGTGAACAAATAATTGTAAGTAGATAATGTTGAAAGCAAAGAGCAGTAAACAACACCATACAGGGGCCATAACTCCCTGGCAGGCCCTAAATGACCCCCAGGACTTATTGAAAATTATTATACCACTGTTTTAAAATGATGACGACAAGAAAACTGTAATGCAGCTTAAATTTGTTATGGGTCCTCGTTCCTGATACGGTCCAACCAATATCAGTGTTGCTGCTGCGTGGTTCAATTAGTTTGAAGAGAAGGCCTCTAATATATTGGTGACATCTCAGGGCGTTGATGGGTTCTGACTCGAATTCTTTGGAAGAAACAGTGCTTATGATAGTCAGTCTTAGTGCCCCAAGTCTACCTATAGTGGCGCTACACCGACCCAAACCTAGACTATAGAGCAAATCAATATTCAATGCTTCGGAACTTCCAGCTGCCAGAAGATTGGATATTGATTCTCCAAAGTTTCTACTGAATAAAAATCAGTTGTAGATTAAAATATTATTTATTAAAGAGACTTGTCTATACATAAGGCACCCCCTTTCTCTGAGCACAAAAAAACCAACATGGCTTTTTACGTACATACACAATACATTTAATAGTAACAATATTATTTCTATAAGTAATAACACATTTGTAATAACGAGTAACTATATAACATGATCTAAGTTAATTAGTTATACTTTTGTGCCGATAATGAGTTATACAAATATACACAATCACAGGAATATCCTATTTGCGGTAAAGAATATAATGAAATTAATCGAAAAGTTCGTCATCACTGCCATCTTAAGGAACTTATTTCAATCCTCTTTGTAACAATTGCAACAAACTAGTAAGAAAACAAAAGTTTATACCTTGTTTCATGCATGGGTTATCATCTTATGATGCCCATCTTTTTGTAAAAGAATTAGGGTGTATTCCGGGGGATATAAAGGCTCTTGCAGAAAGTGAAGAAAAATGTATTTTAATTTCAAAGTGGGTTCATCTTAGAAATGGTAGAATAATCGAATAACGCTTCTTAGATTTGTTCTGTTTCTTACCTTACTCCCTTGAGGAATTAGTTCAAAAACTCAAGCCGGTAGAGCTAAAATACACTCACCAATACTTCCCCGATGATGTGAAATTTGAATTAAGTCGTAGAAAAGGTATCTTCCCCTACGATTATTTCACAGACCGTTCACAATTTGATGAAAAGAAACTACCGCTACAAAAAGCATTTGATAACATACTTAAGGGCTGGGAATGCAGTGATGAAGACTATCAATTAGCCCAGCAAGTATAGGAAAAATTTGAATGTAAAACATTTGGGGATTTTCATTATCATTATCTAAAATCTGATGTTTTGTTAACTGCAGATGTTTTGGAAAAGTTTCGCAAAACATGCATCCAGTCCTATGAAATTGATCCCGCTTTTTCCTACACTTCCTCCGGCTTATCTTGGAAGGCTATGCTCTATAAATCTAAAATAGAATTAGACTTATTTTCTGAAATTGACATGCACCTCTTTATTGAAAAATCAATTCGCGGTGGTATGTCAGTGTAGTTTAAGGTATATGAAAGCTAACAATGAGTTTTTTGGCAGTTAATTCGATCCACAGAAAGAAACCTCGTTCGCTATGTATCTTGATGCAACTAATCTCTATGGTTATGCCATGAGCATGCCTCTTCCTTATGGAAATTTCTGCTGGGATCCTACACCAAAAAATTGGGATTCAGACAAAACTTTAAATTACCCTGATGAAGACGAACGAGGTTTCCTTGCGGAGGTGGATTTAGATTATCCCCAGAGCTTGCATGATGAACATGTAGATTACCCATAGGTCCTGAGACTATAACACCTCCTAACGGAAAACAAAAAAATTATTGTTAACACTAAATCCAAAAAGAAATTACGTTGTACATTTTCGGCTATTAAAATTCTACCTCTCCCACGGCTTAAAACTTGTGAAGGTTCACAGAATTATGGTTTTCCCAATCGAAGTGGCTTAAGCCCTACATAGATTTTAACACTAATCTCCGCACAAAAGCCTCAACAAAATTCGAGAAAGATTTCTACAAAGTTATGATTAACAGTGTGTTTGGGAAAACCATGGAGAATGTAAGAAAGTACACGGATGTAAGTCTCGTTTATAATAAAAGAAAAGCTAAGAAACTCATTGCTATGCCCCAATTCAAGTCACGGACGATATATTCGGGAAATTTCGTACTCATTCAGATGTTAAGAAAAATTATTAAATTAAATAAACCTGTGTACATCGGAAGCAGTATTTTGGATCTTTCGAAATTAGCAATGTATCAATTTCATTATGATGTAATGAAACCCAAGTACGGAAAGAATCTTACTCTTGCATACGCTGACACAGATTCTCTTGTTTATTACATTATTTGTCAAAATTTTTATGAGGATATGAACTCAATGATTGAATACTTCAACACAACAAATTACTCTCAAAACAATCGATACAATATTCCTTTAGTTAATGACATACCTGGTAAAATGAAAGATGAGCTTGGAGGCCTACCTTTTCATGAATTTGTGGGTTTAAGATCAAAAGTGTATGCTATGAATACGGTAGAAAATAAAGAAATAAAGAGAGCTAAAGTGGTAAATAAAATATAGTAAAAAACGAGATAATATTCGATTTTTTAAGAATTGCTTGTTTTTTTGTGAACTATTAACAAAAGAGCAAGATCAAATTGAGTCGCGTTTGCATACACCTCACACTGTAAAACAACAACAACAAAAAATAGCTCTAGACCCAGGGGATGATAAACGTAAAATTCTTGACTGTAAGATACACACATTGGCATGGGGTCATCGAAAAATTGTTAATAATGAGGCAGAAATAATTTGTGAAGTATGTCTTCGACCCTCAACCTCTGGAGAGTCATGTTAATTTACATTTGTGTAACTGTAAGAGTTAAACAGTTGGTAAGCTTTGCACATAGTTATTAAGTAAGTTTAATGTCTTATTCGAATGTTAATAAAGCTCATTCTGTGTGTTTTTAAACTTTTTTGTGTTAACTTTTTTGATTTTTTCTATACATTCTATTATAATATAGTTTATTATTATTTATTATGCCGACTGATTTATTCGGATTCCCGCGATATAAGTCGCATGAGCATGAAACCTTATCGGATTCACCTTCCAACATTAATGAAAATCAATTAGCTGTATTAGATCAAAGAATTAAAGTAATAAAGGGTGAAATCAACGCACTACGAAATACTTTATCTTCAAATATTGAAACTGAAAACACAGAAGCACAACAGCATATACTAGATCTACTTCAAAAACTAATGAGTTGAAAAGTGTTATTCTTATGTATTCACAGCTAGTAAATAAAAATGATGTAACCGAAGTTCAAAATATTATAACGACAATTCAAAATAAAGTACAATTAATAAAGAATCAATCAATAATTTGAATAAAAAGTTTACGGAGTTACAAAACGCATTTAATAATCTTCACACAGCTGTGAATGCATTCGAAAATGCTCTTCAAAATAATCCCTCCCAAGAAGATCTTCAAAAGATGCAAGAAGTTATTTCGATTCTACAAAATGAACTTAAAACTATTACTGATGAAACAAATAAACTCCGTGACGATCTAACCAACCTACCCGTTTATATTGATGTATCGGAAATTAGTAGAAAGCTTGGTGAGTTTGGAGCAATAATTAATAACATATCAGAACCCACGAATATTTAAATTGAACTAAAGAATTTACAGACCGTTGTGAATAACATTCCCACTGAGGTAAGTAGTTTACAGGATGCACTTGAAAAATTAAATAAGAAACTTTTAATTTTCTTAAGAAGGTTTCTTAGAAATAAGAAGATTTTAATCTTGCTACAGATTTAATTAATCTTCAGAATGTTGTAAGCACTGTTCAAAGTGATTTAATATAAATACAAAAGAATACACCGAAACAATCAGATATCGAGAGTATACGTAAGTCATTAAGTGAATTAGCTACAAATCAAAATGAAATAAAATCAAAGTTAACGGCTCTCCAAGAAACTATTAACACACTCCCAACTTCGCAAGAAATAGAAATAATTAAAAAGACAATAAGTAATATTCAAACTCTAATCAAAACAACAGAGAACCTCCCTGAAGTGATAGAAAATATTAAGGTTCAATTACAAAACCTTCAAACTAGTATAACATTTCTTCCAACGTTAGAAGATCTTTCCGGTATACAAGAAGTGTTCAAAATGAAGTTAAAGAAGAAATACAAGAACATTCAAGATTCATTCCTGTTCATGGCGTTAATGAAATAATTAGTGGGTTAAAGGATATGTTGAAAAGTTTAGAGGACACAACACTAACACATAACACACTGATTGCTGATATTCAGAAACAAATTAGTGATCTAGAGACGAAATATACTTCTGTGACTAATTCTCTTAATTTATCTAAAAAATATGCCGACATTAATGACTTTCGTAATGTAGAAGCATCAATAGCTCTAATGCCCACAGTGACTCTACTTTTGGAGGTGCAAGATAGTATTAAAAATTTAATATCGATAACAGACTTCAATTCTAATAACGATAAAGAATTATATTGTTGCAAAACTGAAAGAGCTAGAAGATAAGTTAAAAAGCGATGTGTATAGAGACATATACACTAAATCTAATAAATTGTTAACATCAATACATAATTTACATAGTGTTCTGTTCTTTAAAATTTATTCAATACCTAATAAAGAACGTGATTTTACCCGCGGCAATGTTAGTGGTAAAGTGTATCTCTTTAATATGAATACACACTATTTCGAAATACCTTTTTGGAGTAAGCTAAAAATTATTGGTTTTCATTGGATTAAGAAGAAGAATAAAGAATTTCCTATGGTTGATATATATTCAGCGAGCGGGGGACAAAAGTATGGCAATTTATCATTAGGAATACATGAAGGTAGAAGAGTACCAGATGCACCATCTGAAGATGAAATTGTACTTCATGAGTTTGTTGTTGTAGAAGGCGATGTGCTTGTAGTTCGATCAGATAAATTTTCACCTGGTGAATATCCAGTAAGTATCGATTTGATCTTTATCGCTCAATTGATTTCTCGATCTAAAATTAGTTCTCAATAGAACGTTATTTTTTAATTAATTCTCAATAGAATGAATAGTAGATTAGCTATTGTTGAAGAACTACATAAGCCTGCAAGACGGAATTATAGACGAATCTGTTGTAACCAAGGGTATACATGATTTATGGCAAGCAGAATTGTTTGAAACGAACTCTGGAAACTTGAAAGGTTTAGCTAAATTAAATAGGGGATATTCTTATCTTCTATTATTGACACTTTTAGTAAGTATGTATGGGCTGTACCAGTTAAAAATAAAACAGGGAAAGAAGTTACACGAGCGTTTAATACAATAGTCGAAGCGACTCAGCAAGCACCAAAGTATTTGCAAATAGATCGCGGCAGCGAGTTTTATAATAAAGAGTTTATTAAATTAATGAAGCAAAAAAGTATTACTCATTACTCTTCATACAGTGATAAAAAAGCTAGTATTGTTGAACGTTTTAATAAAACATTACGTAATTTGATGTGGAAGCAATTCACACTGCAAGGTAATTACAAATGGTACAATATATTACAAGCACTAATGAAGACGTATAACGAAAAAAACAGGACGTATAAAAAAACGTAAAAATTAAACCTATTGACGCCGTGAAGAAAGAAAACGAACAAAAATTAATATCAACAATCTATAGCAAGAGGTATAGATCAAAGGCGAAATATAGCGTAGGAGATTATGTTCGAATTAGCAAGTTTAAAAATAAGTTTGAAAGAGGGTTCACTCGCAATTGAAGCACAGAAATATTTCAAATAGCTACAGTTTTTAAGACTGATCCACTTACATATCACTTAAAAGATGAGCGCAATGAGATCATTAAGGGTCGTTTTTATGAGCAAGAACTAATGAAGACCAAACACCCTCATGTATACCTAATTGAAAAGGTTATACATAGAACTAAAAAGAAAACATTAGTTAAGTGGTTGGGTTTATCTTCAGACCATTATTCTTGGATTGATCTCAAAGCTATAATATAATTAATCAATCATAAAATGTGGTATAAGCAACGACTTTCGCTAGCTAATGATTATGGTAAGTTGAATGGTGAACTTCTTCCTAATAACATTCGTTGCTTAATAATAGGCACATCAGGTTGCGGAAAAACTACACTAGTTATTGATAATTTCATTCTAGCTCCAAATTGGCTTTATTGGAATGATAGACACTTATACGTAATCTCTAAAAGCTTAGAGTGACCCAAGTATCAACAAGTGCAGCACATTTATAATGATATACAAGAAAGGTTCTACTATCAGTTGGCTATATTTAAACCTTCTGTTATAAAGTTAGAAGATTGCAAGATACGGTCTGTTATTATATTAGAGGATCAGAATGACGTACGGAATTACTTCGCACAGGGTAGACAAAGGATTGGATTTTTTTTACTTAGAACAAACATATAGTAAAGTTCCGAAACAACTTATTAGAGATAATGCAAATTTCTTATGCATATAACGTCAAGATAACAAGAATTTAAAGCATATTTATAATGAGTTTGTTGTTGGTGATATGTCATTTAACAAATTTGAGGATATTTGTTCTATTGCATGGAAGGAACCATATGGTTTTATAACAATCGATATGACGAGAAAGTCGAACAATGGAAAGTATCGAAACAAAATCGATAATTTATTTATAATCGAGTGATCATTTTATGTCATTACGTTTAACGTTTTCAGTGATTAATTGATGTACGTATTACTTTTCTTCAAAGCGGATATAATATATAGTCTTTTTATATGTCAAAACGAAAATCAAATATTGAATTACAAAATATCTTGGCGAAACGTTTTAAAGAATGGAAAGTCACCGTAGCTATTATGAAAAGCAAAAACGTCAAGAGAAACCGTTAATTGAGGCGATTGAAAGCTTAGGAAAAAAAATTAAAGGAGTAACCGATGACAACAGTAATCTAATTACAATACATGTAGCACAACAGAATATAAATAATTATCCACCAACACCATCAGAAACCTCATTTGAAAAATGGTTATTTACTTCGCCTAAGGCATTGCCAGAGACTAAAGAAACGAAAGATGATGATGAAGAAGAGAAAGAAATTCAGTTAGGTCCATTAGCGAGTCGATATTTAAGTACTAATAGGTCAGATAAAGATGAAGTGTTTGGATTATAATCTATTGATATAGATGGAGATGGAGTAGTGCAGTGGAAAATTGGAAGTTATGTTTTTTTTATATAATGATGATTTAATTATTTATAGTGAGAGTAAAATCGCACAAGATCCATCAGCTCCGATCTATGAAAAATTTAAAGGAACAGAAGGTATATGGGAGTTAATAACTCGTAAGCAACCGGTAGGTTTCACCGATGAAGATTATGAAACTTATAAGAAAATTTTAAAGATGACAAATGCTTTATATCAGAATCATGACCCATCACAGAATAGAGTGAAATCAAACCAGCGATAAGTACATTAATTAAACCTATTTGGCTTGAACTGAAAACTAAAGGTGAAGGTTTGAAAGAAAGGAAGCAAGGAAAGGGAATTAAGCGCTACACAAATATGCCACAACAATTTATTTGGATGGATGATGTTAGAAAGTTAGTAGATAGATTATTAGTTATAGCAGGTGAAGAAGCAGCTGGGAATAAGAATTTTTATGAGGAAGTGGGTATAATGGATATGATTTCATCTCGATTATCCAATTTTATTGTTTCGAATCCAAAGGGATTAGGTTACCTCATAAAACTCATTCATATTATTCCCCCAAAATTTTGGCAAACTATTGAAGATAAAAGCTTAATGAACGAACCCTTTGAACTTCATCTTCCAGGCTATGTGTTCTGTGGTCCTGGTACACGTTTAAATGCAAGAGTAGCGAAAGGTGATCGGGGTATAAATAAATTAAATCAAGCATGCTGAAAACATGATATTGCCTATAAGAACTTTAAAGATCTATCAGACAGACATAGAGCTAATCAAGACTTAGAGTTTAAAACTTCTGATAGAGTTGTTAGCAAAGATGTTGGTTTAAGTGAAAAATTAGCTTGATTAGGAGTAGCAATGGCAATAAACACAAAACGAAAAATGGGATGGGGTTTATAGATTGCTGCATTTGTTTCTTAGGTAAAACGCACCGTAGCAGCCTGAGCCGTAGTTCTCGAATAAATTCAATTCAAAATTCGTGAATATAATATAGTCTTTTTATATAATGAAAGCAAAAGGTGTAAAATTTCAAATTCCGGCACAGGAATTGAATTCATTAAATTTTAACAATATTTTAAATAAAGCACAACTTGCGAAGAGACAAAGTGCTTAAAAAAGGGGCATAATATGGCTCTAACATTAAGTCAAGCTCAGATAAAGAAACTACGTAATCAAGCGAAAACAGGTGGTTTCATATTTACAATTCCTGCTATTCTTACTTCATTAGGAGCTGTTGGTAGCCTTGCAGATAAGAAAAATAAGCAAGAGTTAAAAGAACAAAAGCGTCATAATGAAGTTATGGAATCATCAATTCTAGCTAAAGGTAAAGGACTTAAACAAAGAAAGAAAAAGCTCCTGAAGGACTTAAACAGAGTAAAAAAAGCGCTCACCAATTATGATATCGAACGTATAGCTAAGGAATTAAATATAAAACACTTTAAAGGTGTATACATGTCGGATAATCTTCCATCTACTCCACCGTTAAAACAAGAATGTGCTGTTGTTAACTTAGATCAAACAATTAATACTGGAACTCACTGGATATGTTATTGGTATGATAATAATAAAGCCTGTAAGTTCGATTCATTTGGTGGAATACCTCCCAAGTCTTTGATTGATTATTTAAATCCCAATAACACAATAATTGAATATAATAGTGATTGAATACAGCATTTTGATGATGTGATTTGTGGTCATTTATGTATTAAACTATTAAAGTTCTTATCTGATGGAAACAATTTTCGTCAAGCTATTGAAAGATTGAAACTTGATTACCTAGTGAATGATGCATAAAAATGGAATATTACATAGTCTTTTATTTAAAATGATTGTGTTGCACTTATCGGGAACTACACCAAAGCTTCGACTGAATCTTCATAATGAAATTGATAATCAAAATTACAGTTTGAAAATTGCACTGATTGGATTCTATAGTATGTACCTAATACCAAATGTAACAAAAAAAATAGCAATACCTACTTCTATAAAGGAGAGAAACATAATATACCACCGGGCCAATATAATGCATCAACATTAGAAATAACACTACCCAAAGAAGTGCTTCTAAATGAAAATCATGTAACTCATCGAATGGAAGTTACACCATTTGCAGAAAATTTTAATGTGGGAACTGTTGGTAAGTTATTAGGTTTCAAGAATAATACCGATTTTAAGCAAGAAGAGACTCATATAGGTCAATTTCTTCCAAAGTTCTTAAGTATTGAAACATTTAATATACACTGGAATTTAGCAAGAGGTATGATTATAGCAGATGGTGAATATAAGCACAAGGAAAGGAATATTATAGCAACATTTAAACCATTGACAGAATTTTTAGAATCAATTACTGATGAGCCTCAATATCCATTATTTTTTCCGATACAAGAGAGTCAGTCATATACGTTCCATTGAAATGTGTTAGTAATGAATTGCATGAACCAATTAGTTTTGGTGGTGCGATAACAAGTGCAATTCTCATGATTAAAAATCCCGACTCTTAAAAAATCTAATTACAATATTTTTTAAATCAAGAATAACAACAAAAACAAAAGCAGAATATAGTTTTTTTAAAAGATGGAATTTATTGAAAGCTATGAGTATCAATCTTTCCCACTGAATCGTCGTACATTTAATAACTTGAATGAAGCAAATAAGGACATCGAACTTGACATCAGTTCCGGAGATGGATTTGTGCACCCCCATTACGGCGATTTATACATCAAATATGAAGTCATTGGAAGAGATGCTCGAGGAACTTTTACTGCGGGGTCAAATATTAAATTAATAGATAATTTTGTTCCATATTTGTTTTCGCAGGTAGAGGTACGCAAACATGGTACTGTTATCGATAGAATTGATTATCCACGAATCACGTCAACTGCTATTGCCACATGTCGATTATCAAAGCCTGAGCTTGAATATTTTAAGTCGGGTGGATTAATTACTGATGCGAAACTTCCAAGGAAAGAGAATACAGTGTTGTTTCCACTACGTTTACTGTTTGGTTTCTTTAGTGATTATAAGGAAATTATGTGGAAGAGTGGGCTTCGAATAACATTTAAAAGAAGTGCAAATAATGATGTTTTAATTTATCGCTGGAAAACAAAGAAAGCAGATGGTACTTTAAATGATGCTACATTAGCTCATCCTGCTAAATTAGTGATTACTTCAATGGAGCTGAGAATGCCAATTGTCGAATACGAGAAAAATTATTCAATGAAATTAAAAGCTGATATACTTCGACAACCTCGAATACCAATTGAATTTCTCACGTATCAAAGTGTTCAACATGTTTCAGGTTCTTATTTCGAATTTGATGTAACAACACAGTTCAATTCACTGCAGTTTGATATGGCTGATTTTGTAATAGTTCTTTTTCAAACTAATCGTGATGATAATACTCAGGAGAAAGATGCTAGTAAGTTTGATGCATGTAAGATTAAGAATATATATTTTAAAAATGCTCGTAACGAAATCTTCCCTCTTGAGAACTTAAATCTGGATATTACAAAAGCACATTATCTTAAAATGTACGATAGTTACACTGCTTTTAAACGTGCAACACAGAAAAATCCTGATATGTTTTATTCTCCAAAAGAGTTTATAGGAAATCGTCCAATATATGTTATTAATACAAGTAAACGAAAGCAAGTTGTTATTAACGAAAGAACAAATATTAAAATTATAATTGATTTTGATTAAGCAATTCACGAAAATACCTTTTGCACTGTGATACTTACAGCTCAAACCTCATATATTTATGACAAAGAATGAAAGAGTAATAGAACAATTTTAGTGAGACTGAGTGTTTTTTTCCGCAAGTAGAGAGAATATTACATCCTTCAATTTCACACCTTGCATTATTTTTTTTTAAGTTTCTTTTTGGCAGTTAGGAAACATTAGGCCCGATCTCTCAGAAACGGCTCAAAATATGGCAAAAATAAATCGAAAAATGTCCCCTTATAAACAACTTGTCGTTCTATCTATAACTGAAGTTTGGTCATCTTCCAATAAAAATTTGGCAGTTAGGAACCATTAGGTGCCCATATCTCGGAAACGGCTCAAAATATCGCGAAAATAAATCGAAAAATCTCCCCTTATAACCCCGTTGTCGTATCTATAACCGAAGTTGGTCATGATCCAATAAAAATTTGGCAGTTAGGACCAAATTAGCCCCATATCGCAAAACTCAATATGCCATATTAGGGACCCGACGCGGTATGCTATATTCTGAGTTAGGTCAGCCTATTAGTCGGAGCCGTGAGCCAATCTCCTATCTTGGCCATGTTAAAATCTGTCGCAAAAGGAAGAAATTACAATTACTGATGTCACCACTTCGAGAGTTGGAATTTCAGGTGTGCATCAATGAAGCGGTAAATGATTGTTTATATTTGCATAGCTCATTATCGGCACAAAAGTATAACTAACTTTGATCATGTTATATAGTTACTCGTTAATATAAATGTGTTATTACTTATAGAAATAATATTGTTACTATTAAATGTATTGTGTATGTACGTAAGAAGCCATGCTGTTTTTTTTGTACTCAGAGAAGGAGATGCCTTATGTATCTTTAATGATTCTCCAAAGCTTCTACTGAATAAAAATCAGTTGTAAATTAAAACATTATTTATTAAAGAGACTTGTCTATACATAAGGCACCCCTTTCTCTGAGTACAAAAACCTCACACTGCTTCTTACGTACATACACAATACATTTAATAGTAACAATATTATTTCTATAAGTAATAAAACTAATAACACATTTATATTAACGAGTAACTATATAACATAATCAAAGTTGATTAGTTATACTTTTGTGCCGATAATGAGCTATAGAAATATAAACAATCATTTACCGCTTCATTGATGCACACCTGAAATTCCAACTCTCGAAGTGGTGACATCTAGCGGTGAAATCCTGAATTATCAAAATTCGATGTACATTATAAAACATAACACGAAGTAACTTTCAGCTCTTAAAACAATAAATAACTGAAATTGTTATATAACATTTCAGTTATATAACATATAACTTAAATCTCATTATTAAATACATACACGATTGATTCTAATTTGTATGAACATAATTGGTATCAATACTATATACCGATTGATAGTGCCATAACAAATTACAGGACATAGAACAGCGTAATAAGCCAGTACTGTTGGGGGACACTCTCAGGTCCCAAGTGGACCCAAGGGGCCCTCCAAACATGGAAAATGAATCTTTTGAATCCTTGCGACTAAAGGACCAAAAATGCTCGCAAATTGTAGAACATACAACAGAGTAATATGACAGTGCTGTTGGGGAACATTCATAGGTCCCAAGGAAAATGGATCTTTTGAATCCTTGGGACTAAAGGACCAAAAATGGTCGCAAATTGTAAAACATACAACAGAGTAACAAGACAGCACTGTTGGGGAACATTCATAGGTCCTAAGTGGGGCTCTCCAAACATGAAAAATGGATCTTTTGAATCCTTGGGACTAAGGGACCAAAAATGGTCGCAAATTGTAGAACATACAACAGAATAATAAGCCAGTACTGTAGGAGGACCCCCACAGGTCCCAATTGGGCAATAAACAGCCCCAAACATACAAAACCAAAGTGTTTATTTGACCATAGAAAAAAATTGAGAAAGATAGAATAAAATAAGAGTGCAGCTAGAGACGGAACAAGGAAGAGAAAGGAAGAAGAAGACGGCACTGCGTTGCAAGGAGTTACAGGCAGTTGAGGCCGGGTTCATGGTTGGCGGAAAGGATGTAGATGTACGTCTGCTCCCATCTCTTTCTTACTGTGGCAGGTGAGTCAGGGTTCAGGACTTTCAGGATTCAGACTCGAAAGGTTTCGTCAAAGGTGCAGCCGTGAAAAGAAGTGTGTTCGGGTATGAGGAGGTGCGAAAGTTGAGATTTGGAGGAGTGACGATGGTTGTTGATGCGGTATGTTAGAGGAGTTTGAATTTCGCAAACGTAGAAGGCATAGGTTACAGAGTAGGAGATAAACGTGGTTGGAAGATATGCAACTACCGGAGTGTCTGAAAGAGTACGTCTTGTGAGTGACAGGATCAAGGAAAGACTGGGATCAAAAATAGGACAGGTTTTGCAGCGGGGTCTATTGCACTTGCTAGGTTTGGGGGTGGGGCGGGATTGTCTCAGTTCTGGCGTGAATCGCGTTGAGATTTAAAGGTCTGCGTTAGACTATTTTGGGACACGACGGGAAAACTCTGTTTCAGGTGACGCAGTGAATATGAGGTGTGTCAGTTTGAGGAGCTTTTGGAGGGCCTAAAGGCTGGGGTGGTACTGGGTGAGAAGATTAGGAGCGGAGGGAGCTTCGCGGGGAGGTCGTACCTCTCTTTTTAGTTTCATGTACTGGACGAGCATGGTCTAGTTGTTTACGGATGAGGTGTTTGGGATATCCACGGTTAGTGAGAGCTGAGGAGAGATACTGAAATAGTTACAGAGCAGGTCATCAGAGGAATAGATGCGGTAGTCCCGGACAGCAAGAGAGTATGGAAGAGAACGTGTTGTATGGTTAGGTTAGGAACTGTTGAAACGGAGATACTGCATACTGTTGGTAGGTTTGATGTGAACACCTGTCTCAAGTCGATTGTTCTTGAGCCAGACATCCACATTAAGGCAAGTTACGTGTTCCCTCGAGAAGGACCATGTGAACTTGACGGAAAAGGTGCAGTTGAGGTTTTGCAGAAATGTTTCCAGAGACTCGTGTCCGTGGGTTCAGATCAAGAAAATATCGTCGATATAGCGAGACCCGGTGAAAGGTTTGAGAGTTGTGGGGTTGAGGTATTGGGTCTCAAGGTATGTATATATATATATATATATATAATAATAATAATAATAATAAATCACAGTTATATTCAATCCACTAGTGGATGAGGCCTCTCCCCGAAGGGAGGAGTTGGTCTACTGCTCCCAAACTGACAAGACGGGTTGGGAGAGGAGAGCCGAAGCTCTCACTGTGATCGCCACTGTCTTTTATTCACAGTAGCTCCCCAATTGTCCTCACGATGCTGGGTTAACACCGAAATTTTTGAGCCCCACCGGGAATCGAACCCAGGACCGCTCACACTGAAGTCGAGCGCGCTACCGACTAGGCTATGCAGGAGCTCATATATATATACAGGGTGGTAAGGTTTCAGACATATATATATACGGACCGACAAACTTCGGGAGGTGATAGTACACTGAAAAATAAAGAGAAAAAAGAGCCGAGGGGACTGGGGAGGGATTCCGAGGCGTAACGGAGCTACAGCCTGCCAGAAGCGTGTGAAAATGAACCTCAGAGCGGATTATTGCGAAGACGAAAAATCGGAGAGTAGGCGATTGAGCGTAAATTAGAGGATGTCACACCCGAACTATCCAAAAATCCATATTGGAAAATGATACCAGCAGGGCGCAAGGGATTCTCCAAAGTAAGTAGGGGATTCCCAGAAAGTCTTCCAAGTAAAGATGGGTCGAATGGACCACAAATGGGATGAGTTGCCAATAGGTAACAATAATTCATTGCCGGCACATCGATATCTCAAGGAGAATTAATGTTATGACCATTTTAATAAAATAATGCGTGGTTGCATATCAGACAGGGGTGATAATTAAAGACAGTCAACGAGCGTTTAGCTTATTTATTAGCAGTGAGAGAGACTAGGAGTATCCAGTCGGATGGTGGTGAGTACTCATCTCAATAGCTGCAGTGTAGTAAAAAAGACGTCCTCGTTGGTCGAGTGGCCAGTGCTATCAGGCGTCCGTGATGTCAGAAGTCTTGCATTGAAGCCCGCCTGGAAAAGAATCATGTGTATGATTAAAGCGTAACACATACAAAGGATGGACGGAGGGTATTAGTTAATGAAGAGGCACGTTCGGCTGGTTAGTAGAAAGAACGCAATGTAATACAGTAGCCAGAGAAGGATGACATTGAAGAGAGAAAACAAACACGCGTGTATACGAGACATCAGGTGTCAACCGATGCAAGGCAAAAAGTAGCAAGTTTTCCATACGATGTCACAAGCTTAAATAGTTCAATCTGTCTATTCTACACAAGTAAACAAAAAGCGTGCAAGAGAAAGATGAATCCGAGCTGAGTCGGAACGTACGAACATGTACCTATTGCAATGCAAAATGTACCTATAGTATAATACTCGAAAAAAGTATTTGGACATTCTAGCAATTCTGATTTGGAACTCGACTATGGGACTTTGGTTGTTTTGCGTGCTAGTTTGTACGAACGCTGTATTGTGTATTCTCCAGTGTATGAGTATTGACGCTCGTTAGCCTGTGTCACGTACCAGTGGTATTTTGTTCAAGAGAGCGGATTCGATTGCGACTCTGTCCGTTGCACGAGTGTGAACGGAGAGGGTCAGATTATAGTTGAATGCAGAATTTGCCAT
Organism: Lepisma saccharinum; assembly: GCA_022664845.1. Taxonomy (NCBI): domain Eukaryota; kingdom Metazoa; phylum Arthropoda; class Insecta; order Zygentoma; family Lepismatidae; genus Lepisma; species Lepisma saccharinum. The sequence goes on from JAGDQP010038802.1 coordinate 17,221, forward strand.
TAGGACGTTATTTGTATGTGATGGAGTGTCAATGCCAAATCATCGTCTCGTCACGTAGCCCGTAATTAAAGACTGTGGTCGCTACCCTCCTCTCCCCTGATTATGCATTAGATTGATTCATGTATCGTAGTTTATGTACTAGAATTGCCTACACCCATCCACATTTCTGTGTAGGTCCTGAAATCCGCTCCAACGCGAAGCAGACCAAATACTATTCACTCCTGGGGTCTCGCTTGATTGAATTGTTATACGAGTTATAAATGACGAGACCTACAATATGTGGTGAAGTTGGCTCCGAACGACAGATTTCAGGAGTCCCGATCGGAAGTTGAACTCGTCACCGGGACACGAAGCACACACACTAACGTCTCGACCAGTCCGATTCATTGTGATCGTTAATGCATTCCAACACCCCTAACTTCTTTTTGAATGATATTGCCAAGTGTTTTTTCCAACAACATACTGAGCTACACATTGCTGCATACACTCACTACATTCTCCCATTGCTGCGGACGGCAACGGCCACAACTCCAGCTACAAAGTTACTCCTGGACGTTTACGACGCAGCTAGAATTTGCCATGCCCGTTAACGCATTTTTTCTTGTGTAGAATAGACAGATTGAACTATTTAAGCTTGTGACATCGTATGGAAAACTTGCTACTTTTTGCCTTGCATCGGTTGACACCTGATGTCTCGTACACAAACGTGTTTGTTTTCTCTCTTCAATGTCATCCTTCTTTGGCTGCTGTATTACATTGCGTTCTTTCTACTAACCAGTCGAACGT